>JARYGA010036601.1:0-21464 GCA_030545235.1 Helianthus tuberosus | reverse complement strand
TTTATCGCAGTGACTTCTCTTATAATGATTCTTGACACACAAGATTGTCTTGAGAGGCTGGAACTTGTTATGATCTTTATTCCTCTTACAACCAAGATAGGGGCATGAGTATCTCTTAATAAGCTTGGCCTCTGAGGCTGCTGTTTCCTTATGGGGTTTTGCTAATGCTGCTGGCGTTTTATATTCGTCTCCATGACCCCTCATATGCATTCGGAGATTGGCGTCACGTTTGAACCCCTTTCCACATATGACGCAAAAATGAGTGTGGGGGGCCAGAATCTCTTCTTTTTCGAGCTGCAAGATTTCATATGAACCAGGGGGGAGGTTCTCCCCTTCGTCAACGTCGTCGTCGTGGTCTTCATGCATATGATCGAGTTCGGTTGAATGGTCTTCAACCTTGCTTACCATATTCCTAAGAGTTTCATTATCAGAAACATGGACTCCTGCTGCTGCTGCTGCGTTGACACAAGGAAGAAGACTACCTGCAGTTGATATGAGCTGAATAATAATGGAAGTGAGATCTGCAGTAACAAGTTGCTGCTGCTGCTGAATCAGAAATTGATTTGGGGGATCCTTGGCTACAATCAACTGCACCAATTCCTGAAGCTGGTGAATCTTTTCTTCCATGATGGAGAGATTGCTTAGCATAGTTTTAGGATCCCACAACCTCCTTTGATCATCTTGGGGGATTTCTTTTCTCATCATTGCATCATAATCTATTTGCTGTGAAGTTGACTTTGACCAAGGCTTATTATCATTATTTCTACCATCCATTTCTTAGATCTGCTACACTACATACACAAATTCATCATCACAAAAGTAGTAGTAGTAGTAGTAGTAACCTTCCTTCCTTCCTTGGTCAACTACAAATTTTAAAGCGACAAAAGCAGAATGAATGAAATCGAAGGAGAAATTACCTGATTGAAGATTTGCATCAATTGAATTCAAGGTGTGAATGAAATGAAATCAAAGGGGGAAATAGCCTAGGGAAGAGGAAAGAAAGAATCTGAGTTTTGGGAGGATGGATGCCTTTTGTCAACAAGCAAATTATTATTATTATTATTATTGGTGAATAAGCAGCAAGCGGTTCAACCTCATCTCGGCTACCAAATAAACAAACCATCTCCCCCACATGGTCAATCTCGGAATTCTCTAAACATAATAATAATTTAATAATTAACTTTAACGAATATTCAACTCTCATTCTTTTTTTGAAAGAATACTTAAAAATAATTACCAACACAAAAATTTTGAATCATACTTCATCTCCTGATTATTTCCTGCCTCTGTAGCTGGATTGTTAACAGGTCCAAGCACTCTATGTCACCTTGGGAGTTATGGGTCAAAAATCCACTTTATTACTTTAGTTGTATCATGTAAGACCGCGGGGTGTTGGTTTAGGTTTGGGGTGAGAACCAAACGTTCACTTTAGCCAATATCGGGCCAGCTTGGGCAACGGCGTTGCTCCTCTGGCGTGGCTTGGGCAACGGCGTTGTTCCTATGGCGGATTAGCTAACTGATGTGGATGGCTGGGATTGGCTAGCAATATATGACCGTTTGGGGTAGCCTTTGGGTAACGGCTAGTTTAATATATATATATATATATATATATATATATATATAGTGGGGGGTTCAAATGAGAACAAATTTTTTGTAAGAATAAAAAAAAAAATTCAACCAATAAAAATCCTCCATTTTACTTCATTTAATTTTTGTATTTAATATTAGTGTAAGGGTATATTGGTAAACTTAGATATATCATTAATTGTTAGTCTACATTTTTAATAGCTAGTAAATTAAATTTGTAACTTATTTTCAAAAAATATTTTTTTTTTCAAAGAAGAAAAACAATTATTTTAAAATGTAGGATAAATTACGAGGTGTGTAGGATGAATTACGAGTTGTGTAGGATAAATTTCAATATATGTAGGATAAATTTTCAAAACGTGTAGGATAAATTTTGATGTGTGTAGGCAAAAAATTTAGTATGAAGGACAATAGTCTTTATGACTAATTAATTAGTCAAATATAATAATAAATGAGATGTAAGAAATACTATTTAATGTTTTACAATTGTACCCTTTGTTCTTTTTCTTCTCAATTTAATTTTCTTCTCAAATGAACCTCCCCCTATATATATAGGGAGGGGCTCATGCGAGAACCACCCTTATTGTGAGAACAATGAGAACCAATGTGAACACAACCTAAAATAGCTAAAAAAACCTAAAAAAAACCTAACCCCCACCTCCCCCCACCCAAAAACCTAAACCCCCCCACCCCCCCCCCCCCCCAAAACCTAAACCCCCCCCCCCCACCCCCCACCCCAAGCTAAAATGCTAAAAACTAAACCCCCAAAAAACCTAAAAAAATCTAAAAAAAATCCAAATTTTTTTTTTGATTTTTTTAATATTTTTTAGGTTAAAATCGCTACTTTTCGAAGCAAAAAAAAAAATTTATTAAAAAAAAATTAAAATTTTTTTTTTTTTTTTTTTTGGGTTCGAAAAGTAGCGATTTTAACCTAAAAAATATTAAAAAAATCAAAAAAAAAAATTTTGTGTGATTTTTAGCTATTTTTAGGCATTTTTGGTGTGTTCACATTGGTTCTCGCGGTTCTCGCAATAAGAGGTGGTTCTCGCATGATCTTCTCCCTATATATATATATATATATATTTCTTTTTCAAACTTATAAATACTCACCTATTTTTTAAAACTTTTACGACTTCTCTACTTTTCACCATCTTCAATCTCTATATTTTTTTTTATAAATTCAACCCATAATTCTCTACAATGCATCCATTCAACCGAAACCTTGACCCGAACAACCCCTTCGCTTTCCAAGAGAACCTGAACCCTAGCCCGCCACAAAACCGCCAACCACCAAACCCGACCCAAATACCCCACGGCCAACCACAAGGTTTTGTATACTCACCTTTTCCCGAGCAAGTCGGAATGGCGTCGTATATAGGGGGCGTATTTTCACGAACTTTCCATACAACGATACGTCTATTCCAATTAACATATCCCAACTCGATACCCAACTCGATTCCGTACCCGAAACACAACCGCAAGGTTTTATTAAAAATTTTTATAACGACTAATTTTTTTTTTTGGAATAGGGAATGCACGACACCGCACCGATTTTTGGGATGCCATAAAAACATTCCACATACAAATGCAACGCAAGGAGGTGTATCGTGAAAAACAATAGCCCCTCGTCCAAGTGGAGTGAAATAAATAACCAGGACACCTTCTTCAATGGTTGTTTAAATAAGGCGAAAAACTCGCCAAGGAGCGATGAAACCGAAGCCGACTTTATCCAAAATGCCATGGTCTTGTATAGAGATAACAAGGAGGCCGAGTACAAGTACATGCATTGTTGGAATATATGTAGGTACGCTTCTAAATGGGTGACAGTCCCTACTGGTATCGAATCAACCTCATTCAAAAGGACAAGAACACCCTCGTCCCAAGCTCAATCCGATGCTCGTGATCAAGAGCTTGATCTAAGTTTGGATTATTTTGAGGATTCTCTTTCCCGCCCACCCGGTAGAGACACTTCAAAAAAGCGGGTTCAAAGAGGTAGATCGGGCTCGGCCTCGGGTTCGGCCCCTAGTTTGACTTTGGGTAAAGGTTTATACTTCGACTAGTTGGATGAAATTGGTACAAAAATAGACACATTCAATTTCATCCAACAACAAAGGGTCGAGGTGAAGAAAAGTATCCAAGCGGCTTGCGAAAAAAGAGATCTTGCAAAAATATAACATGGATAAATGATGAAGTTTTATTATTATATTTTTAACGTACTTGTTTTTTTTTTAATTTTATGTAGTTTTTTAGTTAGTTTGTTAATTTAATTAAATGAAATTTTAATTTGTTTAAAAAAATAGCAGTGACATGTCAACCCAAGCCCCCAACCCAACCCTTAAACCCAAGCCCCACACCCAGCGGTCGAACTGTGGTTCTTTTTTTCTGATAAATCCACTTTATTGCTTTAGTTGTATCAATTTAACTGTGCTCACAAATTTTATTTAACACTAGTAAATCGAAAACCTAACACAACTTGGGCCATGAAATCAAGAAACAAACTGAATGATAAATCCAAAAGAGTTACCTTATTACATAACCAAGAAGATGAAAGGGTTTAGGAGAGTACAAACAAAGGATGCCGTAAAATGCTTCTCTTCCCTTTTGCCACCAAGCATCATTGGTCAATTCACTTGCTTAACTCCAATAAACAATTACGAGTAAAGTGCAATTCGTATCCCTGAGGTTTGGTCCAGATTGCGTCTGACTCCCTGACGTCGGTATTTCATTGCCAAATGCCCTCAAACGTTAGTCAACAGTTAAGTTGACCGTTAAAAATCGTTGAATTTACTTATATACCTTCAGCTACTTTATTAAGCATCCCCCTCTCTTCTTCATCATTTTCTACCAACCCTAATTTGATTCCATGTCTGCAAATCGCAAGCCAGCTCCAAACCGATCATCAAGAAAAATGTCCGAATGGTCGTCGTCTTCAACCACGAAAAATAACACACTGAATCATGAGGGTTCAAAAGGGAGTTCGTCGAAAGGTGTTTGCTCAATGTGTAGAGGTGTGACAACCCTGAAACTGTCCCGTACTAAAGCTAACTTTGAGCAACTGTTCCTATGTTGTGTAAGTGTTTATTCTGTTTTAGTTTAATTATATTCTTGTGACTGAAGTGAAAAACCTACATCATCAGATTGAGTTGTTTGTGTCTTGAAAAATTATGTGAATTGTGTGTGTTTCGAGTCCTTGAATTGATGAGATTATATGTGTTGAACAACAGAAGAAATGTGGTTTATTAAGATGGGCTGATGATCTTTTTTTTGGGTAAAGGGTTACCCCGGTGATTCTATATATTCACAAACAAAAAGAACAAGTAGTAAGGAGACGTCCTTACTAGTTCAATCATGAGACACACCCTCATGAAAGTGTAACAAAGAAAACAAAAGACAACCAAGCGAAAACAAATACATCAACCACTAGACTACTATCTAGATAGACCGAACTCAAAAACAGAAAATTTATCCAGGATCCATCATTAAGTCCGCTCCGTGAATATCCCATTTCTCCAGCAGCTCACGAACTCTAGCTGTGTTCTTGAATCTAAGCCCCATCAACTTGTACCGAACATTTTCTAGTACAATCTGACTAATGGTATCCGGCGGCCTTGCATGGTTCTTAAATAGTCTATTGTTCCTCTCCTGCCAAATCATGTATGCCAGAGCAGCAACCAGCAATCTACATACCAGATTCCTCGCCGATTTAGACCGAGAACGAGTTCCAAGCCAGTCGATAATAACACTCCACTTAGCGTCTACATTTTCCATGGCCACTCTAGATTGAACCGTACACCAGACTTGCGTGGAAAATTTGCTTTCAAAAAATAGGTGATCATGCGAATCAACATTCTCATAGCACAAAAGACAGCACATCATGTTCATTTTCTTCCTCCTTGAATGGCTCCATTGCAAGATTTTGTCTTGCGTCAATAATTTGCGTCGCATAATAAGCCACATAAAAAACGCATGTTGAGGAATACACTGAGAAAACCAGATAATACTCACCCAATTCACCTCCTGGTCCCTTGAACGGATGGACTCCCAAACCGTAGACGATGAGTGTTCGGACATATGATCTCCATCTTTCCAAAGTAACTTATCTTGAGCATTTAAATTTAGATGCATCTGATCCAATTGAATAAGTACCGGATATGTATCTTTCCAAGCATCTGGCCAAAGCCACGAAGATGGGCTGATGATCCCGTATGTGACAGATGTGAAAGTGTAGTTCCTAATTTGTAATGGAATATCGACAAGAAAGATGAAATGCTCAAATCCCAAGCTAAGCAAGTGGCATTTTGGAAGACTGATTTTGTAGTTAGTTGGTTGTCGTTTATCGTTTATGTTAATGGTTTGATATGCTTGATGTTTGTAATGTGATGAACCTTTTAAAGGCTTGTAATGGATTTGATCATTTGCACTTGTGTCATCTATGTTCATTACATTTTAAGTGTACATTGTTATTTATGTTGTTCTATTAATTTGTTTACTATTTTGATAGCGTTTTTTGTAAGCGTGTGATTCTAAGTGCAACTGAAGTTTTGGCAAAGGCTGAAGAAAAAGAAATGGCTGAAGATAACTGACGTGCGTGCGTGTGGTTATATTTTTAAGATATAATTTTGCTCTTTTTTTTACTCGCCGATTCAAGTTTTAAATTTATAAAACATGATATTCTACTATCACTCTACACACACGTTAGGGCAAGTGCACCCATCGCGGACGTAGTATAGTGATGGCAAGATACCAAGGTCATCCAAGGACACAAGAGCTTTTAATACCGGCTTATTGTTAACATCTAATCTAACCAAACTTTGATGAAAAGGTTTTTAAAGTTATAAAAAGATAAACTAAAAAGCAAAAATAAAATATAAGGAAAAAACAAATAGACAAGAAGAAATCACTTGGCTCCAACTCCTCTTTTATGTATCCTTTTAATGATTTCTACACTTTGGGCATTTTAAGAGATTATCTTTAAGCTATAGTAGTAGGCCCCCTTCCAAGCAGTGTTACCCTCAACCCTTTGGTCTGAGTCAGCAGGGATAAAGTCCTCGCAGGGTTGGTTTAAAGTTGAGTTAATAGCCAAAATGGTCCCTGAGGTTTGCTCACTTTTTCCATTTTAGTCCAAAATCCAAAATTTTTAAATCTGGGTCCCTGAGGTTTGCATTTTGTTGCCATTTTAGTCCAAAATCCAAATTTGACCAGAATCCCCAAATTAAAACCCCCTGTTTTGTCCTTACCCTCAGGGGTATTTTGGTCATTTTAGAATTTTGGCTATTAACTCTAACTCAATTATATATATATAATACCATAAAACAATTATATATATACACACACATACAGTCTTCTTTCTCACTCTTCTCTCTCTCTGAACTACCACCACCACACCACCACCACCCCCACCACCGCATCATCTCCACCACCACCATCCCCGACGGCTTCACCTCCACCCCTGCACCACCACCACTGCACAACCATCATCCCCACCACTGCACTACCATCATCCCCATCTATCTCATCGATACAAACACTAACAACCCATTCACCATTCTTATGAAGCTGATATTTGGATCAACGACAATCGCTTCAGGAAGCTTGGTGAGGGTCTGTTTGTGACCACCACCACAACAGCAATCGCTTCAGGAAGTTTAGGGGTCATACACAATTAATCAGCCCGCAACCACCAGATCCAACCAACCTTTCTTCTCCTGAACACTATCTCCTCTGATCAGATTTTGGTGGATGGTCAGTTCAGATCTGAAGGATGGTTGGTTTAGAGGGTTCGTTTTTTAGATGGGGGGTTGTGGCAGCTGGTGCTTGTGATGGTGGTGCTCGGATTTTGGTGGTGACGGCGGCTGTTTGACGTGGTTGGGTGGCCGGTGGTGGTGGTGGTAGTGGCGATGATGAAGATGATGACGCCGGTGATGAGGGTTGTGGCTTGGGAGGGTTTGTCTCTGAATTTTGAAGAAGATGATGGTTTGCCACCGTGGTGCTGCCACTCCTCTCCGTCGATTTCTGTCGTGGATTTGAGATGATGAAACTGAAATTGATGAGATAATGGAGTGGATTACAGATGTGTTGCGTGAATTTGTGTGTGAATTAATGGAGAAATGAACTGGTGTTTAGAGAGAGAGAGGAAGTGCAGAGATGAACTGTGTTGAGTGGGTTTTTGAAGTGCAGAGATGAACTGGTGAATTTGTGTGTGAATTAATGGAGAGATGAACTGGTGTTTAGATAATGGAGATTGATGAAATGGTGTTTAGAGAGAGAGAGGAATTGCAGAGATGAACTGGGTTTTTGGGGAAGATGAACTCTAAATTGGGGGTATAATGACCAAAATGCCCCTGAGGAAAAGGACAAAAACCAGGTTTTTTTAGAAATCTGACCTGATTTGAAATTTGGACTAAAATGGCAACAAAATGCAAACCTCAGGGACCCAGATTTAAAAATTTTGGATTTTGGACTAAAGTGGCAAAAGTGAGCAAACCTCAGGGACCATTTTGGCTATTAACTCTTTAAAGTTTTAATAGTAGTTTATAGTTAAGGGATTCAAGCGGTTCTTACTTCTCTTGCGGGGGTTAAGACCGTCCGCTCGTGAAGTACTACTAAGCTTGAACCAGGTTCTCGCAGGATCTATACACTGAACGATACATAGGATTTACCAAACAACCCTTCTAACCCCCTTCCAGGCAATTAACACACTTTATATAGACCGTAAAGACATGAATATGTGAATCAATAACATATGAAGAATGGTTAGATAAATTTGCCTTTAATATAAAAAAAACTAGTTATTAAAGTCATTAATACATACCCATCTAAAAAGGAGCCAAAGATTGGAAATAAAAAAGAAATACATAAAAGATTTGTCTTCACCAAGTGATGTAAGAGTTTAGCCAAGCATGGCCTTTATTTGACAAAGACTCTTACGATCGATCTTGGATCCAAAGACTACTACATACTCTAAATGATGGAAGATGGATGATGGTGGTGGATGATGGTGTTGTAGTGGTGGTGGAGTGGTGGCAAGTGAGAAAGAAGTGGTTTGCCAAGGGATGGATTGGAATGAAACAAAGCACCCCTATTTATAGCTGTAAATAGAACGTTCAACACGGTCCGTGCCCACCTGGCACGACCCCGTGACCTTCAGTCTCTCTCCTTTTCATTAAATGCAGTGTCAGACCTTGTACTAACACAGCCTCGTGTGTCAATGGCACGGCCCATGGCCAATGTACTTGTTGTACTACCTCAGATTCTGTAAATCTTAGAGTTGACCACACCCCGTGTTGCTTTAGCACGGCCCCGTGTTGCTTTAGCACGGCCCCGTGTTGAGCTTTGGATTTGTCTTTTTCTTCTACAGAGAATTCTCACTGGGGATGTCCCATGCCTGGTGGGCACGACCCCGTGCCAAAGCTTCTGTTTTTGTTATTTCGTTGGTCTGGATGTGGACGGGGGCTTGGCGAGATGTGTCAATCCTCCTTCATTGTATTTTATGTTGGTTTTTGCTGTTATTTTGCTCCTTTTGTGCATTTAAGCTCTTTTGACCCTGTTGCTTAAAAAGGAACAAAAAAAGGCTTTTTTCAACATTAGTACCGAAAAAGGGTTGATTTTACGTTCTATTTTATATAATTTATATGTTGTATTTTAAGCACATCAAATATGTCACACCCCAACCGATGGCGGAAACATCAGGGTAAGGCACTGAGTGAAACATATTGTCCAAGAGATTCCATAACAACTATAATTACCAAATATTTAATCATTACGTCCCATACCGTAACATATAAAGTAACACAGTTATTACAGACAAATTGTTCTCAAAGACAGATAGAAACTGTTCAGACAACTCATAAATTATTTAGTTCGTTACTAGACCACCTAAACTTGATTCCATGACAGCAAGCAAGCATAAGCATCCTAAACACCTGTCACATACGTTAAAATAGGTCAATACACATAGTGTAAAGGTGAGCATACAAGTTTAATAGTATAATAGTAGCGAAAGCGATTTACGCATAACCAGCATGTAATCATGTTAAAATGTGAAGCTAGCAAGTTACCGACAATGAAATATGCACAGACATGACTGCGAGTTGTAGAATGCGCAACACATATCACCACTGTGACACGTGAAGTAAAACCCTTAACAACCCATATCCACGACAGGTGCTGAGTCCAAACTATAGTACTATCATTGCTAAGGTGTCAGGCAACAATCACTGTGGAAACATAACATACAAGCATTCATCGTATAACACGTATAACATGCAGAGCGGTTAGCGTATAAAAAGTGTTTGCGTTGTGTCATCGATGTGATTTGATATAAGTAACGTATGTAACACCTAAAAATTCTTTAAGCCAAAAGGGATCGAGTATGCTCACAGATCGTGTTAAATGAATTACACAGTCTTGGATTGAAGGGAGCACTGGAAAGATTAGCCTGATCACAGTACGATAGTATAAGCGATGAGCAGTGCGTTAAACGGTGTCGAGTGAACTGAGTGACGGATAGTGATCCGATCGGATGTCCTTCCAGAAGGATGACCATTCGGTCGGAGGGTCGTCCGTTTGGGATGGATGTGTTTGTGTATGATGTGACTTTGAAGTTTTCGTTGTAGCATTTTAAAAAGAGAGAAGTATCCCTACCCTTCAAGTCGTCCGGTCGAACATTCATCCGAACGGATGGTCGTTCGCTTGGATGGCGATCCGTCTGAGTGAGATAGTTCAAAGATCCAAGTCTCCTGATAGAATAGTCATTCGATCGGATGGTCATCCAATCGGATGACTATTCGTTGGAAACTGATACTTTTGAAGGTTTGCAAAATTTGGTTAAGTGTCTGAGAACCACAAGGCATCCGTTCGGATTGTCGTTCGATCGGATGGTGATCTGATCGCACGACAATCCGTTCAGAGACTTGTTTGCTTGTGAAACTTGTAAAATTCGCTAAGTTAAAAGTTTGCGGTTTGACCGAGACGATATGACAATGTGTTAAACAACGGAAACGCCATCAAGTCCAAGTCCTCCAATCGGATGGGAATCACCCCGTCCGATCAGTAAATGTTCTTGACGGTGCTTCATATTCAACTCGTTAAGTCGGTCATCTCTTTGATAGTAATCCGTTCTCAGACCGACACTTCACTAGAGAATGAGTAGAAGGCCTGAACGAGCTCAGATTCTATCGGTTTTATGTGAAAGGTTGAGAATGTTGAAGAAAAGTTTGAATCTAGCCGAAAATGTTTAGATTTAGGTAAAATCAGTGTTTAAACATTGTAGAAATCCTTTGGATCTGAGTTGTTCTTGGTGGAATGAGGTCACACTTTGGTGTTCTTAAGAACCCATGATGACATCATCCTAAAACAGCCCAAATCCATCGATTTCATGGTGAAAAGTTAAGATTTGATGGTGAAATTGATGAGAAAGTGTGTGTAGATCAAGGAAGTACAAGATTTGAGATGAAAACTTACAAGAATCGAGAGAAATATGGCTGGGAAGGTGAAGGGTCGGAGGAAAGCTGTCACATCATGAACAGTGATGTGACAGGTAGGTATTTATAGGTGAGAGGAGAGAAGAGGTGGTGTAGGTGATTCGATCGGATGGTTTGTGCGAGTTGGTTTACGACTTTTTGTTTGGTGCGTTGAGCGTTGCGTTGCGTTTAAGTGAGTGTCGATTAAGCGATGCGATAGTTTTAAATAATAGTTACACAAATAACATATAACAACATAAATAACCTTGCGTTTCCAGTTCTCGATGAGATTGCGTTGTGATAGAGTTGCGATTAACACCTTCAACATAATTTAAACATGCACAAGTAACACATAATGGCACACACACGTAAAACAATATCCAGAACTTGCGATTCAAGTTGCGATGCGATAGCGATGAGATTAGCGTTAAATAGATTAGCGTTTAAGTGCGATTATTGCATTTACTCCACATAATACAACTAAAGTAACATAAATTAACAATATCGATTATCAAGTCAAAGTGTACAAGTAATAATTAAGCAAGGAATGACAGATCGGATTAGCAATCTTTTCTTCCTTTGACTTTGACTTTGACTTGTACTTTGACTTCAAAAAGTCGGGTTGTTACAAAATACCCCCACACTTGAATCTTTGCTTGTCCTCAAGCAAAACTCTTTATCGTGGCTTACACACCCAAACGGAATGGGTAGAAGAGAAGGTTTTGGACTTATCTTTAGAGTGTCGGGAATCCAAGTTCTAATTTTATTTTGTTTACTGTCTTATTCGTCATGATTTATTTACAACACAATTTAAGAAAAAATATTTGTTTTTGGGCATAACATGCCTTTATAAAATTCTTTTTAATTATATACACGTTTTACACACCTCATAAGTAATCACTCAACACTCGGCCGAAGATGTATAAGTGAAGTCGCTCGTACCTGTTATGGGTGGTTTTCTGAACATATATCCTGGATAGTATTCTGACTCTATTTCTTTTATTGTGATCAGGATACCGGATTAGGATATTGGTAACATCCTGATGCAGTATCCTGATAATAACTAATTAGCTCATGTGCAGATTAACAAGGCAGGCTTATAACGTTCGAGTGGACCTGTTCTCCCAAAGACTCGGGCTAATCTGTTGAAATAGGAACGTTGAAGCCGAAAGAAGTGGACTGCAATGTTCACAAAGGGAATATTCGTTGTATCCCAGATTTATAGGCTATTTTGTTAATTTCATTTAACTATAAATAGGATTGTTCGGCTTAGATAGAATACACACAATTTTCCTTACACTCTTGCTCTCTACTAGCTGCAAACACTCACAAACACTTACACTTGTACTTGAATTGCATTGTAACACTTAGTTGATCCGCATCATATCCTACACTTGTACTTGAATTGCATTGTAACACTCACAAGTAATAAGAAGAACAAGGCAGCTACGATTGTCAGCACCCGAGGTTTTATGTCGGCGATCTAGATTGATCAAGGGCTTTCCTCGTACATCTCGTGTCACTCTTTACTTTTCAGCTCATTGTTTGATTGTTGATATAGCTCGATATCCTGAGCTATATCCTGAAAACTATTTTTTTGTAAGCATCATATTCAGAATATTTTCAATACACTTTATTAGCACACTACCTCACTTAACTAATTTGATCACTTAATTACTTAGGTAATTTTTTACCAAAACAATTTGGCACCCACCGTGGGGCAAGTGGTGCTATTTCTACTAAAAGCTTTTGTAAAATCGTTACTTGGTTTTCTGTTTTCAAAACTTTTCGCCACACGATTTTCAATGGCCTCAAAATCAAACATGAGCTCTTCCACTGTGTCCGCTACAACCTCTGCAACAATTGGTTCGGTGCTTCCACCACCTCCGAGAACACAAGCTTCATCTCAGCCCCAGGCTCCTCTAAGAAGGACCGAAACTCATGTGGCTCGGGATATTATCCCCACTCAGAATATTCAAGGATCTGCTGCCTCAGGGAGAACTCCTGTTTTGGCTCCTAATGATGAAATTCTAACTTTGTTTGGTAGCATACAGAATCAGATGAAGCAGCAGCAGGAAACAAATCAAATGCTAATAAGAGAAATACAACTCTTGAAGTCCAGCTCGAGTAGGCCTGCTGAGGATATTGTCACTCCCCTGCAGTCAAGAGCATTGAACTTCAGTTCAGCAGTGTACACCGAGGATAACACGGGCAATATTGTGCCTAGCCATTCCTAGAGTCATACTCCTGAGTAGGGGTCTAAACGAGCCGGGCCGAGCCCGAGCTCGACCAGGCTCGAGCTCGGCCCGTTAGGTTTTTATGAAGCTCGAGCTTGAGCTCGGCTCGGTTCGAGCCTACTTTTTTGAGCTCGAGCTCGGCTCGCGAGTAAAACCCAAAGCTCGAGCTCGGCTCGAACTATTTTGAGAACAACCTTAAACGAGCTAAAAGCTCGGCTCGAGCTCACTTCAACATTGCTTAAACGAGCCAAAGCTCGGCTCTAGCTCGGCTCATCAATGTTATCATCATTATTAATATATTATATATAAAAAATTAAAATTTGTATGGGCTCGTTTAGGTTCACGAGCCTAAACAAGCTTTGTATTTCAGGCTCGAGCGCGGGCTCGATAACAAAACGAGCTCTATTTCAGGCTCGAGCTCGGGCTCGGGCTCGTTAAGGCTCGGTTCGTTCGAGCTTTTAACCGAGCCGATCACGAGTAGCTCTCGAGCCTCTAGACTTGTTTACACCCCTACTCCTGAGATACCCTCTTCGGTTAGGATATCAACTGTGAGAAGTTCAGGATATGCTCCAAGATATGGCCAGAATCGTCAGACTGGTAACGCGTCTAATAATACTAATACTCTTGCTACTAATGGTCTTGGATCTTTGCAGGATGCAGGTATGACATCAGCATTCTCTAGGGAGCTTCAGAAGTTGAAGGACATGATATCCAGTGTACATGGGGTGGTCCAACCAATTCCAGAAGTGTATAGGATAGTCACAGGATATCCCGGTTTGCATATCCTATTTGTGATGCTGAAATCCCGAAAAGATTTCAACCCCCCAACATGAAGCTCTATGACGGAACCACAGATCCTGAATAGCATATTGCTCAGTATAGGGAAAGGATGGAAATTAACCATATCCCTCTGGATCTCAAGGAAGCATGCCTCTGCAAGGGTTTTGGCTCTACTCTGACAGGATTAGCCTTTGTAGGTCCCCTGGTTCGTATGGATCGTCACAAAATTGTCAATCCAATCAAGAGTGTGGAATCCTCTTGATCAGAATGTCACAGAAACGAGTAGAAAACAGAAATTACTATCAACCGGGTTTCTATTGATTATCAAACACAAGTATTACAATCAATCAAACCCTAATTTCGTCAAAGCTCGAGCTCTCACGAAAATCCTCTCTTAAAAATGTTTTGGCTGATTAACCTAAACCCTAATGCAAAGCCTTGTTTATATAACACAAGGTTGCTACTTTAGGCTAGGGTTTACTACATGGGCTAGGCCCAATTCGTCCCCCATCACCCAATGTGGGTTTTGTTTAGCCCAAACTCTATAACTAACTATTACAAAGCTAAACCCGCTAACTGTTTATCGTTTTACTAATTACAAGATATCCAAAGACCAAATCTAAGCTGTTGTCACAAATATGCACCAACAAACTCCCCCTTGATCAACAGGGACTAAAAGTGTCAAAAAGTGCATAAGTTTGCATTTTAGCGCATATCTTACGTTCTGAATATATCCGGACATCCAAAAATCTATGTAATCATTAAAATATTTTATTTTAGTGACTGGCATGCTAAAATTCCATTCGTCGCTTAATTTGGATCGTTTTTGCGTCTGTTACGATTTCCGTCGTAATTAACCGAACAACGCAACCGTACTACTAAACGAACCGACATCCGAGATATTTTTGAGCATATTTTAAGTTCCCTATACTTTAACTTCATTTTAAACGTGCCAAAAATGCATCAAATACCAAGTTTTAGGCCTGGAGGGACTAAAATTGTAATTACGCCAAACTTCTTAGGCCTAGGGTGTAAGCCTAAGCCTATTCTTATGCGGACCGCGAGAGCTGCTCAGATAAAAAACATTGAATTTGGACTTCCAGCCCGTTTTTGATGGTTTTAACACAAGGTTTTGCATACTTTGGGCAAGATTTGATAGTTTTTAGTATGCCCCTTGTATTACAATACTATGTGCCCACGTGGAGGGTCAAGATCGAAGCACGTTTTGCGAGGAACGATCCTAATGCTTGTGGGTTTTCTATAAATACCCATCACTTCATCCTCATTCCTCACAAATCTGATTGAATTACTCTAAGTTGGAGTTCAAGAACTTCATCCATGAGTAATTTGATCAAGATCTTCCTAGCTTGGACCCGTTGTAAGTATTCTTTCGTGCTTTTATGCGTTTTTAAGCATGAAAGTCAAACTGCGTTTGACTTTCTGCTTTGACCAGTCTTTGGTCAACACGAAGTTCGTTTGAACTTCGCAACGTGAGGGTAATAACGATGGTTATAGTCCCTTGTGGCTATACCTACTGATTACCACATTGATTAGGTGTAGTGACGAGTCATAGTTTTGGTCAAAATGCGTATTCATGCGTATTTTGCAACCAAACTATTATTGGGTATCAAAACCGTTTGTTTTGATATCAAACTTGTTTTCTAACTTCGTTAAACATGTTTAGCTCGTCACTTTTAGTTTAGTGCTTATATAGGGTTGTAAGATAAGCGGTCTAAACAACCGCTTAGACTTTCGAACCCGACCCGTTTGTTCGATCATTAGGATCCGATCAAACATATTTTGTGACCATAGTTGTATAGGGAATAACCTTTCGAGGTTATACGTTATGGTCACTTTGTTTAGTTAGTTGTATGGTAGGTAGTTATATGCCTTAGGAAAATGACAAAAATGCCCTTTTTTACGCATAATTTCATTTTAAGCATATGTAACCTAAATTTTGATAATTAAACTGATTAGGTAACATTATTAGACATGTTAAGGCATATAATACTTGTCATAGGACTAGTTAGGCGGCTCGAACGCGTTTCACGCGAACGGCGCGTTAAAGTAGCGTAAGCTACCTTAATGGGTCGTAATGGGTCGTAAGCACTTAGGATAGGTTTCGATTTAGTTTGTAGGCTTTGTTAAACCATATCATATGAGTTCCAATACTCATTTGGTTTACAAGACCTCATTCTATCCGATCTTCCGATTTAGGTCCGGTTTATTTACATAGTTACTTATATTAGGTGCCGATTGATTTTCGTGATCATTCTAGCTTTGCTTGGTTGTTATTCAAGACTTCTATGCATTCTCAAGTGAGTACATAGTTCCCCTATTTTACTGTTTTCGATTGTTTTGGGGTGATTCATATGTGTTAAATGATTTCGTTGTTTTTAACGATGGTTTCAAAAATGATTAAAATGGTTTATATTAAATTAATAACGATTTCTATAATGTGGATAAACTTGTTGGTTGTAATTACATAACGGATAACATTCATTAGTTTTGACCAAACCGACCAGTATTAGGTTATGGTACCATAGGATCTGACAAATCCCGTTATCAGACTACACCCATGGTTATGTGTGGGTTAGGTGGGTAACGACTGAATCTGTTATTGTTAATTTACCCTTTGGTGGTTTATTAATGCGAGTTTCGAGATAGTCGAGTTGCGAAGGTTTGGATGTTATTAGCGAGGCGACCAAAAGTAGTTTTCACAATTTAAAACGAGAATGATTTAAACGACCAAAGCGATTTTAACGAGTTAAACGATTTGGATAAACGATTGGTTTTTGGTTAGTGTTTAGATAACGGGACGGGTGTAATGTGATGAAAACATGGTAGATATGCCGCTGGCACTTCTTATATATAAGTGTTTTCATCATATTACATACCGTGGCGTTATTTATTTCACTTGGGTAAACGATTTTGAAACGATGTCACACAATGATGTTTTCTGAATAATATAAACCATACGAGCTTTATTAACGAGTTTTTAGAGATGTTTTACAATTTGATTTAATTAAACAAATGTTTTGGGGTTAAGAAGCATGGCTACGAGATTTTACAAATTATAACCAACTTGATTTGAGTTGGTTAATTATGTTGCAATACCATACACTTTTTTCAAAACAGGGTTTTTAATTAGGTATTGCAACATATAAACTAGCCATGAATCCGACACTCTCATAAACCTATGTGCTCGCCAGCATTTCTTTGCTGACTTTGTTTTTACATATGTTTCAGGTGTTGTTGAATGATGTTGATTGCTAGGATGCATGCTCACATAGGACTAGACGAGGCTGAAAAGACTCCTTGGTGGTCTATTTTAAGAGATTATTTGTTGATTTAATTAAAAGGACCCTATGGTGGTCTAGTCACATTCATCACAGGTTTGTTCATTTGGTTTTCCTCTACACGTTATAAAATGCACTGTGCGGACTATGCAAGGAATTACGTAACTATGGACGCGTACATAATTATGAAATTCAGTGCACAGGAACCCCAGTAAGATTTATCATCTGTAAGAACCTATAGTGGCAACAATAACAAAACGTGAACAATGTAATGAAGGTACGGTGGACGCACCAATGGCGCTTCATATACTTGTATATAAGTGTCCCTCTTACATTGCAAGCATGATGTTATTTGAAGTTACTAGAAGTTCTGAACCCTAACCAGTATTGTTTTATCTTTTCGACTTCATGTTTCGAGCTCTCACAAGTTTCCTCTAAATAAATTTCGGGACGAAATTTCCTGAAGTAGGGGAGACTTTGACATCTGTGCCTCCACGGCCATCAAATAAATACTAAATCAATGAAATATTGTGTTTCATACTTGGGATTTTTATAAATATGTGTATCATTTGCACATATCAATTCTCGTTCGATTTCGAGCTCTAAATCACTTTCTGGAAAGTTATACGCGAATTTGATGCGTAAACGTAATCAGTTTAACGCGACAAACACTCCGGGATAGTGACATAGGCTTAACATACCTTAAATAACCTTTACATAACTTAGAAATAAGTTTTAGATAACCCTTTACCCAAAAAAAAGAAATAAGTTTTAGATGGTTTGGTGTGTCGAAATCAAGTTTATTCGCTTACAGGGACTAATTTCGACAAACTGGGAAAGTATGCCGATTCGTACTGTAACAAACCTTCCGGGATATGATCATAAGTTAAACATGCCCTAAATATCCTTTACATAGCTTAGAAATAGGCTTTGAGGTGTTTGGTGCCAAAAAATAAACTTATTTGATCAACAGGGACTAAAAGTGTCAAAAAGTGCATTAGTTTGCATTTTCGCGCATATCTTACGTTCTGAATATATCCGGATATCCAAAAATCTTTGTAATCATTAAAATATTTTATTTTAGTGATTGGCATGCTAAAATTCCATTCGTCGCTTAATTTGGATCGTTTTTGCGTCCGTTACGATTTCCGTCGTAATTAACCGAACAACGCAACCGTACGACCAAACGAACCGACATCCGAGATATTTTTGAGCATATTTTAAGTTCCCTATACTTTAACTTCATTTTAGAGCCTTGAAATGAGGTTAACGGGGCTTAAACGTGTCAAAAATGCATCAAATACCAAGTTTTAGGCCTGCAGGGACTAAAATTGTAATTCTGCCAAACTTCTTAGGCATGGGGCGTAAGCCTAAGCCTATTCTTACGCAGCCCGCGAGAGCTGCCCAGATTAGAAACATTGAATTTGGACTTCCAGTCTGTTTTTGATGGTTTTAACCCAAGGTTTTGCATACTTTGGCCTAGATTTGATGGTTTTTAGTATGCCCCTTGTATTACAATACCATGTGCCCACATGGAGGGTCAAGATCGAAGTACGTTTTGCGAGGAACGATCCTAATGGTTGTGGATTTTCTATAAATACCCATCACCTTCATCCTCATTCCTCACAAATCTGATTGAATTACTCTAAGTTGGAGTTCAAGAACTTCATACCTGAGTAATTTGATCAAGATCTTCCTAGCTTGGACCCGTTGTAAGTATTCTTTCGTGCTTTTATGCGTTTTTAAGCACGAAAGTCAAACTGTGTTTGACTTTCTGCTTTGACCAGTCTTTGGTCAACACGAAGTTCGTTTGAACTTCGCAACCTACTAATTACCACGTTGATTAGGTGTAGTGACGAGTCATAGTTTCGGTCAAAATGCGTATTCATGCGTATTTTGCAACCAAACTATTCTTGGGTATAAAAACCGTTTGTTTTGATATCAAACTTGTTTTCTAACTTCGTTAAACATGTTTTAACATGTTTAGCTCGACACTTTTAGTTTAGTGCTTATATAGGGTCGTAAGATAAGCGGTCTAAACAACCGCTTAGACTTTCGAACCCGACCCGTTTTGTCACACCCCTTTCTACGGCGGAAGCACGAGGTGTGATCATGAAAGGTTCTCATTGCATACGAAGAGTAAACATACTACATGCTCAAGAAAATAACTTCAAATACCATAATTTGAAAACATACGTTAGCGTTTACATCGCTAAGTCGCATAAAGCATCGTCTTAAAAGTTTACAACTTTATTTATAGATAAACATAAGCGACATCCACGAGCATGGGTAAGACCGCGCGCACATCCACTTCTAATTACCTGAAATACATGTGAGTTTTGGAAAATCGTCAACATAAAGTTGGTGTGAATTCATGCAGTTTTAGTTTTTCACGTTTGTATACTTTGTATGAAAACATAGTTTACGTCATGTAAAAATCAAGTTTTCATATATAAATCCAGTTTCATGTGTACACCACGTACACATGTATAATTCAATTTCTTCTTGAGTACCCCACGTACTCAAGTATAATTCTCATTTTCTTGAGTACCCCACGTACTTCAAGTATAATTCAATCTTTTCTTGAGTACCCCACGTACTCAAGTATTCATCAATTTTTAGTATGGTATGAATTTCATGTATTTAAAATATTCCTGTAAATATCAGGATTGTTAATGGGTTGCAAGGCCATTAACATGTGGCACGACATAGGAAGTCACCAAACCTAAGGCATTTAATTGGTATATTCTGAGACACAAAAGCACTCCTCGGTTCTCGCCCCGACCGGGAGTGTGGCTGCCAGGCACCCGTTAGATCTAACCTTTTGTTCTGCGGTCTAAGTATGTACACGATTAATGGTGCTTCTGTACCCTATTCGTGACACTATTTCTCATAACGCATCCTACTTGGTTCTCGTTCTCACCAAGCGCGTTTCTTGTTATCATTTCTCTTAGCGCCTCATACTTGGTTCTCGTTCTCACCAAGTGCGCTTCTCATATTCTTATATTTCATCACACTTGGTTCTCGTTCTCACCAAGTGTACTTCTTGTATTCTTATATTTCGTCACACTTGGTTCTCGTTCTCACCAAGTACACTTCTTGTATTTATATCATACCATTTATAAATATTGTACTTTTGTACATGTATTTCACCCCCGAAGTTATAAAAACTGAAAACAGTTAAAGAGAAAAGGGGGAGCATGAACTCACAACTTTGCGTTCCTAGCGTCGTAAACTCCACCGGATTTGCTTAATTAACGTCGTAACCTATACGCGTTTTCTTAACGTTAGTCACTAGACTTGCGTCGCACAAGTACAGTCACTCTCTTTTGTAAATATTCTTGTGTTAAAAATATTCTATATTTTTAACTACGTATCTTACTTATATTATTTTCTCCAAAAATAAATATAAGTCTTTTGTGTTTTGCACTTTGCACCCGAATTATGTATCTTGTATGTTGTATGTGTATTTTTATGTTTATACTCCTCATGAGTATTTAGTGTATTTTTAAGTCTTAATACACTAGCACGTATAACACATACTATATACACTTAGCACAAAAGTTGGTGATAAAATAATATATATTTTTCTCTCAAAAATATATATACATAAGATCCATTTTTATTTTTGAAGAAATCACCATTTCTTATCACCAAAAATTAGGGAAACCTTGGTAATACTTTTAAATACATTTTTAGGGAATAAGTTTCTCAAAAACTTATATTTTCTAAGTGTCAAAATTTATAAAAATTTTGACAGAGTTTCCCCTAAAAATGGAGGTTTCCCATGTTTTCAAAACATGTGTTTATTTTCTTTTAAATCGTCAACAATCATCAACAACAATTATCAACAATACTCATCAACAATAATCACTAATTTCTCCATTTCATGAACTTGAATATTTACAAAAATGTGTAGTAACTTACTAGCACATTTAGTAAGTCTTGTTATCTTTAAAAATAATTTTAGTTTCTTAAAAAAAAACTTTATTTTTAAAGGATATGAAGTTTCACAACTTCTAGTCGAGATTCGCAAAAATATTTCTTTGTTAAATTTTTCTGGTGACACAAGTGTCTACACACTTGTTTATGTACTAAAA
>JARYGA010036600.1:0-72732 GCA_030545235.1 Helianthus tuberosus | reverse complement strand
TTGCATTTGTTCTGTACAATGAAGTGTTAGGGGTTGAGTTTTCTGTTTGGTTTGTTTATCGAGTCGGTTTAGTTAAAGTCTCTGTCTACAGTGTCGAGTCCAGCAGTAAGTTTGTGTCTTTAGAATTAGGTCAGTTTGTATAGTTCAGGTTCGAGTCCAGTTTCTTCTTAGTCAGTCGAGTCAGTGGGTCTTAGTCAAAGAGTCTGTTTAGGTCAGTGGCGGGTTTGTGTCAAGCCAATATTCAATCTGATTTAGTAAAGGGTGCGGGTGGTTGGTTTTGGTTTAATTATGCTTGTTACAGTTCACGGGGAATGAGAATAGTTTGTCATATTATGTAGCTGCGGACACGCATAAGTGAATCAAGTTAAGTTGTTATTGAATGGTTGGGAAGCAGGCTTTGTGCAGGTTATAGAAAGGCTGATTGGTTCGTTTGATTTCATATTTGCGGGGTGATTTGGTTTGGGAGACGTTTAAGTTAAGTGTGGGGATTTAGTGGTTACAAAGTAATTGAGAATAAGCTTACGCTAAACTGAATAAAGTGACAAATTTTTTGTTTAAACTTTACGGGCTGTCGGGTTTGTTTGATTTGAATCCCGCGGGTTGTTTGGTTTGGGAAGCGTAGTTCAACAATAAGCGTGGGGATACGGGTTGTAGTTTTTGACATAAAAATTGGATTTTTACTACTTACACGGCCCGTGTCCATTGCTTCCGCACTTATGTTTTTGTGTTGATGAATTTCGGCACTTAGGATTACTCGAGGGCGAGTAAAGTGCCGGGAGGAGGTAGAGGTTCTAATCTTGTATTTTTGGCGTCTACTTAGGTCGAGGTCTAGTCTAGTCGTTGTTTAGTTTAGTGTCCGTTAGGTCGTGTGTGTCATTTTTGAGTCGTATTAGTGTCGTCTAAGTGTCGTTATGCTTTGTTTTGCGTACCTAATTAGTAAAACCACTCGCCCGTACTCAATCTCCATTCGGGCGAGTTTCGGTTCACATCTTAAATTGATTTTGCAAAACGTCGCTTTAATGTCACTTTGTTTCTAAATTACGGCCGCGAACGAAATGCTATACGGCCGTTGTTTTTGTATATATTATTTACCGTTTAAAAAAAATGAAAAAAATTCAAAAATACCAAAAATAGTTTGTGACTAATATTCTGCTTTTCTTTGTCTTGTCATACTTGAATTGTTTTGCAGAATGTCAGGTGCAGGAAAGTCAAGTCGGGCCAACAGGAAATGAGGCCCAGATACTCGCCCAAGGCAGGGCCCAGTGGGACACAGGCGGGTGATGAGGTGTTGGATGATGTGGAGTAGAGCGAGGATGCAACGAGGATGACAGCTTATATCTTTTGTTTATTTTTATCTTTATGCTGTTTTTAAACCTCGTCTATTGGTTTGTACTTAAATACGTTAAATAGGTTGGTTGGGATTTTGGGGATGGTTGACGTTTGGTTGTTGGATGTTTGCACTAACGCTTAGTATCTTATATATATTATCTTTTGCTAGTGTTTGGTGTTTGCGTGATTAGGTTGGTATTTGTAGCCGCTTTCGTTCGCGTGTCCGAGTTTAGGAGTTGTTTGCTGAGCGTGTTTCGAATTGGAGGGCTTATGTGGAAACGACTGGCACTTTGACAGTCTCACATATACAGCTAAGTCGTTTCCCTTTTTGTTGTTGTATTTTTTTTATTATTCATTTCGTTTGCAGTTTTTATTTTTAGGTAGTTGTTGAGTCGTATTTCTGTTCTTGCATTAGGGACAATGCAATCTTTAAGTGTGGGGATGGGATACTTGTAAATAATCGAGTTTTTAATATAAAAAAACACAAAAAAATAAAAAAAAATCGAAAATTAAAAAATTTTATAAAATCCAAAAAAATTGAAAAATCAGAAAATGTCTTTCGAATAAAAAAAGAAGTTTGCATTTTTAAACGGAAAATGATAGAAAAGATGAATATTTGCTTGGGTTCGAATAATAATAATAAGAGTTTAAAATAAATCGAGTTTGCGTCTAGTTTGGGATATGTGGATAGGCCCGGGTTTGGTTTTAAGTCCCTTTGAGCTAATATACCTTAATTGTCGGTCTGCTAGTGGGTTTTCGCCTGGGAAATATGGGAAATCAAAACTGCCAATAATAGTATAAGGGACACCGTTATAAGTTAAATCCGTTAGAGTTTGTGGTCATGCAAAAATAGAAAAATGAAATAAAAAGTGAGCTAGAAACTAAATGAAAGTAGTGCATTCCTATGTAGTCTGGGCTGGGGATAGCGACTCTACAGCAAGATTACTGCTAGGGTGTGTGAAATCGATCTTGCAAAGAAAAGGAAAAAAGTACCGAAGCTTAAGTAATCCGAGTTGGGGAGAGCGACTCTACAGCCGGATTGCCTCTTGGTTAGGGAAAGCATCGTCTACTCTCATTAGCATGAAAAAAAAGAAAAAAAAAAAGAAAAAAAAAGTGAAAAAAAGAAAAAAGAAAAAAAATCTGATTGTAAACTCTCTTGGTTTTGATATAAGACGGTTGAGAATTGGTCCAGTGATCGTTCCTTTAGTCCTATAAGCTTGAGGCGGGAGTAGGTAGACCGTAGATTCTAGCGTGAGGCCCTAGGTAGATTGACCACACTTAAATTAAAATCACATGATAAGGGCTTAGGATCGGACTTGGGTTTAAAGGGACAAGTATATTCGCAATCGCGGCTAACGCAAAATAAAATATACCTATGCTTTTGACCCGAGTGATTATTTGTCTCTGATTCAGTTGCATAATTCTTTTTCGAGGACGAAAAAAGAGTAAGTGTGGGGATGTTTGATGTATTGCAAAATACATCTTTTATTAGTGTAAATTTTGTATAGTTTTCGTTATTTTTAGTTTTGTTTTTCGTTAGAATATGCATACTATTGATCAAATCGTGTTTCACAGGTCTTGATGTTTAAATATGCGAGAAACCGAGTAAAACGAGTTAAAATATCGAAAAGTCAAGTCTTGAAGCATGTTGGAAAGATTGGGGAGTTGAAATAGAGTTAAAGAGCTGAAAAATCACTCTCTGGCACCCCATCACCCACTAAGCAAGTCTGTGGCACCCGGCGAGAGATTGAAGGTAGTACATGAGAAAAAAAAAACAAGGTGGCACCCCGCCACCCATTCCTTCAGTGGGTGGCGCCCAGCCAGAAGCTTGTAGCTGGCAATTATTACGAATTTAATAAGGGTTTGTTATGGAAAGTCATATATAATCATCTTAAACTTGAAAAAACCCTAGTTTTCGATTTTGGGACTTCTTGGGCAACTTATTGAGCATTCTTGGAGCACTTTTGGAGATCTTGAAGCATAGGAATCATCGATACGAGTTCGGGGAAGAAGACTTGAAGATCTACTCAGGTTTTATAGTTCTTTGTTACAACTTTTCTTATGAAACTTGTTTTGATGAATTCATGTTTAGACATCTTTGGATTGTTTTCACGTTTTAGTATGCTCGGCTAAACTTTTAAGCCACCTAGACTTGATGAATGGATTAATATGAAGTTTTTACCGTTTATGTTAATTGCATGATTATTATGGGTTAATTGTGATTTGTAAAGAGTTTGTTTTAATGATTTGATGTATATGCATGCTTTGAGTTGGTTTATTGTTATTATTTGCTTCATATGATTCTTAGTGACGGTCTATATCACAACATAGAGTCATATTAGGGTATAGGATTTCGGTGAGTGTCTATATCACGTAAGAAAACCTTAACTCTTTAGGGAGAATTGCGCAATAACCCCTAGAAGTAATTGGTAATAATTTGCTAAGTCTTAGTGTTCTACTAGTCCTAATACCTGGAAAGCGAGGGGCTATTAGTAGGTCTTACCCGGCAAATTGCTTTAGACAGTCCTTGGAAAAGGTCGTGTCTTGGTTGACCTGTCGGTTTTATTAGTCTATCAAGTCAAATTAATTAATTCAAACTACCCAAGATCTATGATTGGAAAAGAGTAGGTCAACATTAGGGTACTTACGCAATAATTAGACAACTGGAAAGGCGTCTAATAACCGGTAGGATTAACGGCCTAGGTAGTTTCACAGGTTTCTCCTTGAGAAGGGTCGAGGGGCTTAGTTGGTTCTTAATAGGTTTAGTACTTTACGATCCCGGTTCCATAATTCATGCATTTAACTTAATCGGTAATATCTTAAAAACAATCCAGGATTCTTGTCTAGGTGGTCTCGTTCTCATATAAGAAAAGCCCTTAGTCTTCGTTCGTATTAGTTTAATTCTAGTTTAATTAAGTAGTTTAATATAGATTTCCTTAGTTTTTCTGTAACCCCCCCCCCCCAAAACAAATAAACATTTTAGTCGTGTCTGTCAGTGTCTATTAGAGTCTAGTTTACGTGATACATAGAGTCTCGTGGTTCGATATCCGGACTTCCTAGGATTATACTACATTGATCGGTACACTTGCCGATTGTGTGGTTTTAGGTCGAGTCTAGAATTAAAGCTTTTTAGTGTCTAGCTTAGAGAGTCTAATATAGTTAATTTCTATAGTCTGTTTAGCACACATCAGGCTTCCTCCCACCCCCGAGACCTCAATGTCACACCCTGATTTCCCGGTGGGCCCGGACTTGGGGTGTAACGCTTCGCATTTATGTACTTTTCTTATTTAGAAAATGTATTCGTATTTCTATTTTTGGAAACTTGTAATCGTATCGTATTCGTATTTTCTTTCCAATCTTGTAACCCGAGACTTTAATCATAATGGAATTCATTTTTATACTTATAGATGTTACATACTTGCATTATACGCTACAATCTTGAATACATGTTTATACGCAAAAAACCGACACTTAAAATACTTGAAATTATATATTATACTTACATTATACTCATAGACTACTTTGATACACTTAGAATACCTAAAATGTAAAGTCCTGTTTCTCCGTACTTTTCATAATTAGAAAGCTTATCTTGTATTTCTATTCTTGGAAATCTTGTATTCCTGTGATCGTCTTTTTCGTTGTATCGTTGTAAAATCCGAGGCTTGGATCATAAATAAAATTCGTATTCTGTTAAATTCATGTTCTACATATTCATACATGTTCATACGTTTGAATTCATTATACGTATGATAAACTATTTGTAATTCTTGCAAAGTGTGTTAAACTTACAAATACTTGACATACATGCTAAATTCATGCGTATATGATACTTATTCCTGACACATATACTTATTTGTACTTGCTTTATATTTATTTTATGTTTTAATTGCTTATAACACCCTTATAATAAGTCTTTTACATTTAATACCTCCTAAAATACATCAAGGCTTAACTAGGTTAAAGTATAAGGGCCAAAATGTAAAAATAACAAACAAATTTCACCAGCCATGTGGCTCGCGGGCCGCGACCCTCCCCACCATTTCTCTCACGCCCCGCGAGAGAGGTGAATCCATAGCAACATGTTAATAGCTCGTTTATTGGGCGATTTTTGGTGTGTTTAGGTGTGTTTCTTCCATTAAATGGCCACCTAACTTAACCTAATCACTCCCTATAAAACCCAACCCATTCCCACACATTTTCCACTTTGCAAACACTTCACTTTCACTCTTAAACACTCTAAAATCAGCTGGGAAAATAGTAGCAAATCAGAATCATATCAAGTTGCAAAAATGAGCATAAACTCACTTATCTTCCATCTTTTTCACTTCTTTTTGCTTCTTAGCACTTGGAACAAACCTAGGTGTGTTTCCATAGGTTTTCCATGAAAAACCAAGGATGGGACATCACCATAATGAGGTTAAAAGTGCAAGAAACTTTCTGTTTTGTATAAAAACTTTGTTGAACATACTTAAACTTATGTGTTCTTCATACATTCTTATGTCCTTATGCCACTAATCAAGACTATGATTATGTGTGCTTAAAAATAAGGTTGTAACATACAAATCCAGAGGTTTTAATCCTCTAAACTTTCTGTTTTTAAAAGGGTTTTAACCCACAAGTGATGAACAAGTCTTGAACTTGTGTATGTGTGATTATTTGGTTAGCTTAGGCTATCCTACTTACAATCCACACTTTGCTTGATGATTTCTCTTAGTTAGTTAGTATGTATATTTCATTTCGTATTAATCCATTCATGACCATCCTTGTTGTCTTATGACAACTTGTTCATTGGTGAATATACAAAAGAGGTCTTAAAATGGAAGATTTATCCTCCTACCTCTATGCATGACTTCTATGATAATACTTGTAATATTGTTGGACTAAACTTATAAATACTATATAAAATATATAATATCCATATTAACCGAACCCTTGAAGATAATCTAATGGTTAATCACCAAGTTATTAAGTTACATCACCTAAGTGCTTAGTTCCTCGTTACGATTCTAATGGGTATCAAACTCATAAAATCATTCTAAACCCTATGGGTTTTCATAGTGTCAAGAACGAGTGCTAAAGCCTAGATGATTATTTTCTTGCATATTTACTTTGTTATACTTTCCATTCGAAATTCCTAATCCTCCGTTATCATCCAAATACTCATACACCTACGTTTCCTCGTGTAGAGGACTTGGTGTTTCATCCTCCAACAACCAACAAACTCCTCGCGGATTAACAAGTGGAAGCTTGTAAAACCGTGAGTACACTTGACCCGCTTTACTTTTAAAACACTTTGGGTTGTAACATGATTAATATACAAACTTCACTATCACACACTTAAACATGCTTCATACTCTCAATCCTATATACATGCTACTTGTTTACTTAGGTTCATGCTATATTATACATGCTTTATGTCATTAACTTTCCTAAACCCCAACTTAACATATATTGCGCTATAGAAGTAGCACGCCGCCCGTCGGGGTCTTGTTAAGTCTTTATTCTAAAACGGCCTTGTTACTTTTGTGGCGAGGGATGCTAAATACTAGTGGACACTTGGGTTTGACGTATTGTTATGCATGCTAGTTACCTTGTTTACAAATTTCCATGTGCATTCGAGAAAATGCTTTTAAACTTATGCTAATTAAACAAACCTTGTGTACTCGCCAATGCTTTCGCATTGACACTTTATGTGACAACTCGTATTTCAGAACCTATCTTTGTGATTGATGTAACTTGTATGAACATTATGTGACTAATTGATATGTGGATTTTAATGGAATGATTGTGAGTTGGATGTTACATGTTATGTGTGATTGTGTTATAAGTATAAGTGTATAATAAATCTCGATCGCATAACACTAGTCCAATCGCACAAGCCCTTTTGGGCACACCACTCTCGGCCCACACTCTTGGCACTCGAGATCAAAGGGCAGCCCATGATGGGTTCGGCCAACCCTTTACACGCATAACCTCATGAGGAGGGTGTATACTCCTCATTATTTGCAAAGCACTTAACACATACAAAACCTAAGCTCTCTCCCCTCTTCTCTTTCTTGTTCGACGGCAACCCTCCCCCTCTCTCGAAGTGAAGGCTGACGGGTGTCTCATTCCTTTTCCTCGAAGCCTTATCATCGCACACACAATCCTCGGGTCGTAGACTGATTCTGTTAGTCTCCTGTTAGTTTTGATGTTTGATTGTTTGATGAAAAACACTGACGTTATGCAAGATGATTGATCCTTGATGTTGTGATAAACTATGAATACATGATTAAATAATGTATGCTTGATTGGTGTTTCTAAATGATTGAGCCGAACCTACATGATGATTATGAGATTAGTGTTGGTCTAGAATTAGGGTTTATGTGATGATGTTCGTATGAAGCGGATTGATGATTTAAATGATGATGGTGTAGTGATCTCATGATAAGATTGTTAGTCATGATTCCTATGATGATTAGGGTTACATGTTAGTGTTCAAGATCACGGATTTGATTAATGAAATTGAATGTTATGAATAGATAATTGTTTAGGGTTCATATGGATTCAATGATGAATGTTTAATTTGATCGAATAAACGCATGATTGGAAACTGTTAGTATTGATTTGTTAAAATAAATGATATAACCGATTTGCCAAAATTACGGGATTTTGTAACTGATCGCACAAGGCCAGTCGCACAAGTCATAGGGTACAACTGTTTAAGCACACTGTACAACTCTTTTAAGCATAAGCGCACAACAGGTTGTGGATCGCACAAGATAGTGCTGATCGCACAACATGCTGGGTCGCACAAGATAGTGAACTGTTAATGTTATTTGGGCCGCACAAGATATTGGGTTGCATGTTAATGGGCCGGGATTTGTTTTGGATCGCACAACCCATTGCGGATCACACAAGTTGTGCTGATCGTACAACAGGTTGGGCCGGTTATTGATTGGGCCTTATTTACCGAATCGCACAAGATGATTGAGCTCGCACAAGCTCAACGGCCCAATCATCTGAATCACACAAGTTTGGGCCTTATATGTACTTAACTGCTACTGTTAACGTGTTCTATGTGTATGCCGTGATCGTTATGTGTTCGTAACTTGTTAGTTTAAGTGTAAACTTACGTGCACTACTTGAACCTAGACCTGACTTGTATGGTAACCATGTTAGGACGTGGTTGACCACAAACATCTCGATTGACCTTTTTGCTTATCTGCCGAGCTAACCTAAGGTGAGTTCACACTTTCAACAAGGCATGGGATTCCCGGTAGTTGGGAATGGGTAATTGATTGAAAGGAAACCAGTGTATTCTTCTTGGGTAGAATACGTACCTCCACCCTCTTAATTGAAGGGTGACAACATTGGAACCTGCGTGATCTCCTTGTATGGGACACGTACCTCCACCCTCTTAACCGAAGGGTGACAACATTGACACTAGACAAAAACTCTATCATTAAGTCCCTCATTTTATATCGACTTAATCGACGGGCCAATGGTGAACGGGTCATTAGTTAAATAGCGCTATTAGGTTTGACAAGCCTCACACCGTGCCGCAGAGGACGGGCGTGGACTAATGATCTGGGCACGTCAATGATGATAGACATTGACTTAGGGCACCCAACTTACTCCAGTCAGTAGTCGATATGGTAACGGGTCTAGTGGGATATTCATGGGGTAGTCCCCACGGCTAGGAGCCAGAGTAAAAGGAACGGAATGACTATGTTTTTAAACTATGGGGTAACCCCCACGACAAGTAAACCAGCTAAAAGAAACTTATGTTTTTGAAACAACTTAAAACGAACACCCAACTGTGAACTCGCTCAACTTTGTTGTTGATTCGTTACTATATGCCTTGCAGGTCGTTAGGTACTTAGATGGAGCTTGCGCAGGAGGACGAGGTCGTTGTGGGACATGGACTGTTGAGTTCCATGTTAAACATGTGAACTTTTAAACTTATGTTTTGGTTTTAAACTTTATGCTTCCGCTGATAACTTGAACTTAGTTAATTTGTTTTGGACACCAATTATATTGTTGGCTGGTTTTATATTTACTTTAATACATTGTTCAATATGATTGGTGGCTTGATACTGGTCATGTCACGCTCCCTGCGGTGATACTCCGCTTGTGGAATTTGGGGGTGTGACAGATTGGTACCAGAGCCATTGGTTATAGTGAACTTGGTTTTAAAAAGGGAAAAGATTTTTGATAAAAACCAGACTATAACCTGTTCAGTGCTCAATGATCCACAATGACATTTCACTCCACGTGCAAGACTCAACATAATAGGTGATATGGTTTATGTTAGTATTGCCTGCCTGTTAGTTTAACTAGTACATTGATCATGGTATGCTTAGTTAACGTAACAACTGTTGCTTGAAACCTTGTGTGCTTACTCTCTTCTGTCATCTCATATCTTCCACACCTCTACGTCACCGTTCTTACTTGAGTTTATTTCGATGTGAAGATCATGAGTGGACGCCTGAACTTGACTCAAGCCCAGCTGACGGCTTTGATCAACGAACGAGTTGCTGAGGCTCTCGCAGCAGCTCAAGCAGGAGGTCAGAATGCTCAACCTCGAGTGTGTACGTTCAAGACCTTCATGGACTGTCGGCCAAGTACCTTTGACGGCACTGAAGGAGCTGTGGGACTCCTCCACTGGTTCGAGAAGATCGAATCTGTTTTCGAGATGTGTGAGTGCCCTGTGGCTAGCAGGGTGAAGTTTGCAACTGGAACTCTTGAAGGTGGTGCGCTCACTTGGTGGAACGCACAAGTGCAAATGCTAGGTTGGCAGCTGCTAATGCCACCCCATGGAACGACTTTAAGGATCTGATCAAAGAATAGTATTGTCATCGTGATGACATTCACAAGCTGGAAGTGGAGTTTTACAATTTGAAGATGATGGGGTTTGAAATCGAAGCGTATACCAAGAGATCGAATGAACTAGCTGTTTTGTGTCCTACCATGGTAGATCCTCCCTACAAACGTATCGAGCTTTACATCAAAGGTTTAGTGCCAGAGATTCAGAGCATGGTAACCTCAGCTAACCTCCCTACCATTCAGCGGGTTATACGACTATCCCACCGTCTCACTGATCAGGCAGTTGAGCAGAACAGACTGCCAAAGCGTATTAGTGCTACCACTACCTCTGATGCTCCTAGCGACAACAAGCGCAAATGGGATGGGAACTCAAGCAAGGGTTCAACTTCTGTTCAGTCGCAGTCTCAGCAGCGAAGGACTGACGACTACAAGATCCCTAGTCAACAGCCTTCTGGTAATCAAGGTCAGGGTGGGTACAAGGGAAGTCACCCTAAGTGCAATCGATGTAACTTGCACCACAGCGGGCCGTGTATCAAGGGCAACTGTCAGAGATGTAACAAACCAGGTCGTGCAGCAAAAGATTACAGGAGTCTTTATCCTACGAATCAGAGGCGACAACAACAGCAGACTCCGCAGAACCAGCCCCAACAACAGCAGCAGAGGGGTAACAATAAAGGGTGTTTCCAGTGTGGTGCTGAGGGCCACTTTAAAAGAGACTGCCCCCAGCTGAACCCGAATCAGAACAACAACAACAACCAAGGGAATGGAAACAACAGGGATAACATTGATGGCAATGGTGCCAGGGGACGTGCATTTGTGATTGGTCAAGGTGATGCGAGGAACGATCCCAACGTTGTGACGGGTAAGTTCCTACTGGATGATTTCTTTGTTTCTGTTTTATTCGATTCGGGTGCCGATACTAGTTATGTGTCCTTAAAGGTTAGTCAGATGCTTAAGCGTACCCCAATTCCCTTACACACCAAGCATGTTGTAGAACTAGCCAACGGTAAAAGTCTTGAGGCCACACACATAGTTAAGGGTTGTAATCTCGCTTTAGCTTGTCAGATCTTCTCTATCGACCTTATCCCCATCGTTCTTGGTAGCTTTGACGTTGTCATTGGGATGGATTGGTTATCTCAACATCGAGCGGAGATTCTTTGCAAGGAGAAGATTGTCCGCATCCCTCATTCTGGTAAAGAACCCCTCGTTATTCGTGGCGACAAGAGTGGTGCTGTGGTGGGCATCATCTCTTTCCTTAAGGCCCAGGAGTGTTTGTGAAAGGGCCACACTGCTATTCTAACTCTCGTTACTAACACCTCAACGAAGGAAAAGAAGATAGAAGACATCCCAATCGTACGCGACTTTCCTGAGGTATTCCCTGAGGAATTACCTTGATTTCCGCCTCATCGTCAGGTCGAGTTTTAAATCGAGCTAGCTCCAGGAGCAGCACCTATAGCTCGTGCACCTTATCGCTTAGCTCCATCAGAACTAGAAGAACTGTCTGTGCAACTGCAAGAGCTTTTGGACAAGGGTTTCATTCGCCCTAGCTCTTCGCCCTGGGGAGCACCAGTCTTATTTGTGAAGAAGAAAGACGGTACCTTTCGAATGTGCATAGACTATCGCGAACTCAACAAGGTGACCGTGAAGAATCGTTATCCTCTTCCTCGTATCGATGACCTGTTTGACCAGTTGCAAGGGTCGAGCTTCTACTCAAAGATTGATCTGAGATCCGGCTATCATCAGCTGAGGGTCCGAGATGAGGACATCTCTAAGACATCATTCAGGACTCGTTACGAACACTACGAGTTCCTGGTCATGCCTTTCGGGTTGACAAACGCACCTACGGTTTTCATGGATCTCATGAATCGAGTGTGCAAACCTTACTTGGATAAGTTTGTTATTGTATTCATCGACGATATCCTGATCTATTCCAAGAGTCAGGAGGAACACGAGCGTCATCTGCGACTCATTTTGGAACTTCTTCGAGTAGAACAGCTTTATGCTAAGTTTTCAAAATGTGGCTTCTGGCTTCGTGAAGTCCATTTCCTAGGCCACGTGGTTAATGAGGATAGGATTCACGTTGATCCATCCAAGGTTGACTCGATCAAGAATTGGCCTGCACCTCAAACACCAACTGAAATCCGTCAATTCTTGGGTTTGGTGGGTTACTACAGAAGGTTTATCAAGGATTTCTCAAAGATTGTGCAGCCTCTTACTTTTTAAACCCAGAAGGGTATCACCTACCGTTGGGGGGTGATGCACAGGAAAACGCGTTTCAGCAGCTGAAGTCGCAGCTTTGTGGCGCACCTATTCTCTCGTTGCCTGAAGGCACAGACGACTTTGTGGTTTATTGTGACGCGTCAATCCAAGGACTTGGTTGTGTGTTGATGCAACGTGAGAAAGTCATTGCTTGTGCATCACGCCAACTTAAAGTTCACGAAAAAACTACACCACTCACGACTTGGAATTGGGAGCGGTGGTGTTTGCTCTTAAGATATGGAGACATTACTTGTACGGTACCAAGTGCACAATTTACACCGATCACAAGAGTCTCCAGCATATCTTCGATCAGAAGGAGTTGAACATGCGACAGTGTCGGTGGGTCGAACTCCTTAACGACTACAAATGTGCAATCAAGTACCATCCAGGCAAAGCCAATGTTGTGGCTGACGCCCTCAGTCGAAAGAAAACCAAATCTAAGCGTGTACGTGCGTTACAGCTTACTATTCACTCTAGTCTTCCTGCCCAAATTCGTGATGCTCAGATTGAAGCATTGAAAGAAGAGAACATCAAGGCTGAGTCCCTGCGGGGACTGGAGAAATGGTTGGAACTAAAGGAAGACGGTGCTTACTACTTAGCTGTCACACCCCGATATTTCCACATATTACCGGTGGGCCCGGCGGGGAGTATCGTGACGTAGTTGATATCATCATTGTCAATACACACAATATAATAGCATAGCGGAAGGCTTGGTGACAATTATTATTACAAACCATAGTATCTGAGTGTCCAAATGAAAGAATATACAGACTTGGTTGTAATAAAGATCCACAGGCGGATCATAAATAAAATACAAGAAACTGAAATAACAGACTCCAGGTATCTAGGGATTTACAAGATCCACTTATATGACACCTAGTAGCTCCAGCCTATTTACGTGAGGTACTTGTCAATCAGTCTTTAAAAAATACGTCTGTTTACACTGGTAAATACAATTAACTGACTCAATTGAAAACATTTATGAAAATTAATTTAAGTGCACAAGGCACAAATCATTTATAACCTGGGACAATTATTTAAAGATAATCTTGTATACATATTTACATGTTTGTTATACAATTGGGGCCGATTTGGAAGCCGGTCATGATTAACCGAATCACCACTTATAGAACCCACAAAGGAGTTATCCCCAACATGTGGGTTTATTTTAGCATTTGCATCTGTCAGGTGTATGCCTACACCCCGTGCATAGGTCGTGGCTATCTTCAAATAAAATGAGCCGAGGATATCCAGGACACGGTCGTATTAACCCCCAATGTTTATGTTATCAAACAAGACAGATTAAAACGGGTTATGTAAATTTATTAATCACAATCCGATTAAATGATTTCATACCCGACCAAGTGGTATTATTATAATACCATATCCCAAGCCCTTATAAGGGAAAATAAGTTAAAAGTATTTACTTGAGCTAGATGTGAAGAAGTAACTCAGCCATATATTCCTAAAGCCTTATGATAATACCTTCTACTGAAGCTACTCAATTTGTATGGAAGGTTTAATAACCTATTAGGATACTAACGGGTCTTTATTTAAGTCAATGACTTAGACCGGCTAGCTTGAAAGAAACTTTACAGTTCTAAACGCTAGATTAAGCGGAGACCAGAATAAAATGTGATTTAGACCCGAAAAGTTTGGATACTTGTATAATATGGGTAAACTAAGCACATTCTGGAATTTAAGGATTTAATGATAAGATTAAACCCGTTTCGGTTATTTTACGTAAACTAGTCACATAAACCGATCCGAACGCATAAATGCATAACGGGCAACCAAATAAATTATATACAGGTCTCAATTGTTATTATTCTTAAAATATGTTAATACATCAGTAGGATGTTAACATATATGCCCAAGAAGTATTTAAAACCATTTTAAGTCCCGTAGGGGCATTTTGGTCATTTTAATGATTATAAAAGAGATTTTATAATAAACTGAGGTTCTGGTCTTTGGTAATCAGTAAAAATATTTATCTTATCACATTACATCAGTAAGATATTATACATATGTGAGGTTTACCATTTATGGCCAAACTATGCCCCGAAAGGGCATTTTGGTCATTTCACATATGCCTTTAAGGACATTTTTGGAAGTCTGAGTTCATGACTTATACTTACTGTAATAATATTAAAATTTGTTTAAAAATTCAGTAGGTAGTAAGTCTTAGGTGTTAAATAGGGTTTTAAACCATACTACGCACCTAGTTAGTGTAAAACTCGCTAATTGACGATAATTAAGATATTTATGTAAATCTAAGATTTTGATCAATTTAAATGCTCAAAATAATTTATTTAATGTATGAAATCAATAGGAAAAAGTTTGGCATTCAAATAATTTGTTAATCTCATTTTATGCATGTAAAGGGTATTATCGTCATTTACCGAATTACACAAGAACTCCATGATTTGATCAGTTTATAATCTGAACAAAAATCCTATAAATCCTTAAAAATAATATCTTAACAGTAGGTAATGAGTTTTGGGTCAAAATCCAAGTTTAAACATGTCTTATGCAAGATATCGTAAGTAAATTAATAAAAAGCTTCTATTTACGATATCGAGCATAACTTCTGTTTGAGACCAAGAACTGATGTCAAATTTTCGGGACAAGCTTATATATCAGTAACAAGTGTTTTTGTCCTCTCACATTTCTAAAAATCTCATTTATATGTCAAAAGGGCAATTATGGCATTTATAAGCATAATAACAAACAAGAGCAGATAATTTAAACTACTAAGGACTAAGTAATATAACTCCAGGGGGTTATATTACTGTATAATGTGGTCCTAATGGAAGCTTAAAACATGGAATAATTAAGCTCAATCGGGTCAGAACTGAAAGTCAAAGCAAAAGTCAAGCTTTTGCGACTTTCGGTTATGAACCGACCTTAAACTGATAATTGTCAGGTTAGACATGTTTAAATATGTTCTAATACCAATTACCAAGTTAATGCTAAAATATAATTTATAACCTCTGTTTTATTAGTTTAAATCATTATTTTAAGTTCTGTCCAGTTTGACTTTTTGATTTATTAGTTTGACCCGACAATTAACTAGTCAAACGAAATAATTAGGAGGTGCCCTTTTAAGGGTTAATCACCTACCTTATTATGGTCATATAACCACTTTTGATTCGGACAGTGGCTGGACCATTTGTGATTAAACCAAAAGTCAAAATCAATTTACGTTATCTTTGACTTTTCGGTTTTTAAGCTAATAAACTGAACTAAGAAAGGGCTAAAACACTTTCATAAGGTCCTAGCTATCTTTTCTACACTTCTTGATCCTCCTCTATGGCCAGATATCTCCAGAAATGAGTGTATTGAATGTTGCAAGTGAATGAGCACTTGAACAAATAAACTTAGGAGCCTTTATATACTTGAATGGCATGCTAGGAGATCAAAGCATGTGTTTTTGGAAGCTTTAGGATCACCCCAGGTGTCCTAGTAGTATTACAAGAACGACAAACAGCCCATGGTATCGAAATTTTGGCCCCAAAGGCGGTGTAACAGGCTACAACATGCAAATGCCAATTTTCTGCAGAAATGGGCATCTGTCGCGGGCCGCGTAAGAATCAAAGAAGGTTTACGCGGGCCACGACAACCTTCTGTTCAGGTGAAACTTGTTTTAACTTTGGCAGTTTCAGTCCCTGGCCCTTAAAAACCTTATACAACTTCATTTTTGGCATAAAAGGCCCTTGTAGTTAGTTTGTAGAGGTTCAAGGGAGTATAACCAAACTCCGTTAGGCCCGGTTTCGTTAAAAGATCACCATAAACACAAGTTTCTTACTATTGACACTTTTAACCCAAAGTCTTGAAAACTTGCTTAACGATCTCGAAACCACGTGAAATTTATATCACTTATTCTTGAGAGCATATTTGAATATTTCGAAGCCTCAGATTCGTTAAAAGGTCACTCAGAGGTAAGAATTAACATGTTGACACGTTTAACCCTTGTATTTTATAATCTTTCGATTATTTTCATAAACGGCTTCTTATATCCAATTAATCACTTGTTTAAGAATATATTCTTCGCGTATGGTCATTCAGAGGCACAGGTTTGGCATGTTGACACTTTTAGTCCCTTTGGTTTCATATTTTCATCGTTTGTCAACTTTAGTCCTTCAAACTCAATCTTTCACATGATTAGGGTTTAGGACACGTTTCTTCACATAATTGGACACATTTTTACGTGGTGTTACATCCTCACCCCCTTAAAAGAAATCTCGACCCCGAGACTTTTACTGGAACAAGTGAGGGTACTTTTGTCGCATATTGGACTCAACTTCCCACGTATATCCAGGGCCTCTACGAGCATCCCATTTAACTTTTACTATAGGCACGTGCTTCCTTCGGAGCTTTTTAACCTGTCGATCCTTGATCGATATAGGTCTTTCAACAAACCTCAGGCTTTCATCAATCTGTACGTCTTTATGAGACATTGTTAATGATTCATCAGCTAGACATTTCTTTAGATTACAGATGTGGAACACATTATGAATTCCACTCAGCTCTTCAGGAAAGTTTAGCTTATAAGCTACACTGCCGACACATTCGATAATCTCGAATGGTCCAATATATCGCGGGCTCAACTTGCCCTTCTTACCAAAATGCATCACTCCCTTCCAGGGTGATACTTTTAGTAAGACTTTATCGCCCACTTCAAACTTTAGAGGCTTTCGCCTCTTATCAGCATAACTTTTCTGCCTATCCCTGGAAGCTTTCAGGCGATCATGAATTTGGACAATCTTGTCTGTTGTTTCGAGGACTATATCAGGTCCTGTTAACTAAGCTTCTCCTACTTCTGCCCAACAAATAGGCGTTCTGAATTTCCTTCCATACAACGCCTCAAAAGGCGCCGCCTGAATGCTAGTATGGTAGCTATTATTATAAGATAACTCGATCAACGGTAGGTGGTCATCCCAGCTACCTCCCAAATCGATAACACATGCTCGAAGCATGTCTTCCAAAGTTTGACTTGTACGCTCATTTTGTCCATCTGTTTGGGGATGGTAAGCAGTACTAAAATTCAAAGGAGTGCCTAATGATTGTTGGAAACTTTTCCAAAAGTGTGAAGTGTATCTAGTATCTCTATCGGATATAATAGATACCGGCACTCCGTGGAGAGATACAATCTTGTCCACGTATAACTGAGCTAGCTTATTGGAGTTATGAGTCTCCTTGATGGGTAAGAAATGTGCTGACTTAGTCAGTCTGTCAACTATAACCCATATAGTATCATTTCCATGCCTTTTTTTAGGTAACTTGGTTATAAAATCCATAGTTACCATCTCCCACTTCCATGTGGGAAGTTCTGGCTGTTGAAGCAGACCCGACGGCTTTTGATGTTCAGCTTTAATCTGAGCACAAGTTAGGCACTTAGCTACATGTGTGGCAATAGATTTCTTCAAACCTATCCACCAATAATTAACAAAGCCTACATCCTAAATCGAAACCTAACCTAACCTAAGTGCTTACGACCCAATACGACCCGTTTAGGTAGCTTACGCTACTTTAACGTGTCGTTCGCGTAAAACGCGTTCGGACCGCCTAACTAGTCCTATGACAAGTATTATATGCCTTATCATGTCTAATAATGTTACCTAATCAGTTTGGATGTCAAAATTTAGGTTACATATGCTTAAAATGAATTTATGCGCAAAAAGGGCATTTTGGTCATTTTCCTAAGGCATATAAACTACCTATCATACAACTAACTAAACGAAGTGACCATAAGGTATAACCTCGGAAGGTTATTCCCTATACAACTATGGTCACCTAATGTGTTTGGTCGGATCCTAATGATCGACCAAACGGGTCGGGTTCGAAAGTCTAAGCGGTTGTTTAGACCGCTTATCTTACGACCCTATATAAGCACTAAACCTAAAAGTGACGAGTTAAACATGTTAAAACATGTTTAACGAAGTTAGAAAACAAGTTTGGTATCAAAACAAAGGGACTTGATACCCAAGAGTACTTTGGTTGCAAAATACGCAAGAATACGCATTTTGACCGAAACTACGACTCGTCACTATGCCTAAATAACGTGGTAATCAGTAGGTATAGTCACAAAGGACTATGACCATCGTGATTACGATTGCGAAGTTCAAGCGAACTTCGTGTTGATGAAACACCCGTCTAATTTTACTTGATTTTAATAATAGATTATACCATTTCAAATAAAATATTGTTTAAGTAACATGACTTTCATTAACGAAGTTCATAAGTAACATCAACCTTAGTCAACTAATGACTAAGTTAAAAACATTTCAAAGTTGTTTAACAAGTGTTTACAACCCATACACAAAAACGACTAAAGATTTAAAACATTGCGGAAGCTTCAAAATGTAGTGTTCGGTTCTTCATTATTGCTTGATCGCCATCCGTAAGTTCACCAACATCGCCTAATGTCAAAACCACATCAAAGGTTAATTTTGACAATAATATAACACGTGTAATTGAAATTTAGCATCAAAACAATTGAAAACAATTAAAGTTTTTAAAAGTTACCCTGCCGCGTGTCGCGGCAGGTTTTGATTGTTCTGTCGCGTGGCGCGGCGAACGTCGCGTGTCGCGGCACAAATTTGGTCATCTTCCGCGTGGCGCGGGGGATCGGGTTTTCCAGCAGCTCATGTTTTGTGAGCTGCATTTTCTGCCAGCTCCGGAAAACTCAGATTTTGACTTAAAATGTGCATATCTTTTGACTCGTAAGTCCGTCTTAAGTGATTCTTTTTCCTATGCGTCTGTAAATTCATTACCGACGTATCTATTACAAATTTCATACCAAACAATTTATTTACGGACCGAAAGACCATATGTCATCATGTAATTATTTGACCCATTCTAACCTTACTCATTTTACTACCATTTTACTAATAAACCTATGGCGCCTGATGCCCAACATCCGGGGCTTATTATCACCCGCATTTCCTACCAATTCCATGGTTTAATGCCTTTGTGATTATTATCGCCATTATCGATTACTAGAACGTTTAAAACTACAATTTTCACAACTAATAGACCCGTTGGCTCATCTTGTGGAACCATCCACTTGTGATGACTACCATTTGGTTCGTTTACTATACTAAGTCTATTAATTCACATCCAACCATAATCAATATAAATTCAACGCAGATTTCGATTCAACAATAAGATTTACAAAACTTATCAACAACTCACTTAATGTAACTAATCAAGTTACGTACCTTCAAAGTATGCCCTTCAAACGTGGTTCGCCACCCGCTTGTCCGCTTGACGCTCCTGCGCCCGTTCCTATAGAGTTCATTTATCAAATGTTTAGAACTCTCTTCAAATCATAATTCGCATAATACACTAAACATCGTGATTATGCGTTTAAACTTGGAATTTCAGTTTTAAGCCTTCATAGAGGCATTTCAACAAACACTTCATGAGCAGATTTTTACATGATTAACATTAAATCTCTAGTTTATCATTTTGCCCTAATTTCACATCAATCAACCATTTTACATGATTGTTAGCTTCTAAATTTCTGAAATCATTTCAAAATTGTCAAATTACACTAGAACAACACCCAATATCCTAGTGTTCATCAATTTACACATAACCCTTTAATCACCTACAATGGTGTTCATAATCTTCACTAAAATTTAACATGATTTCAACTTGTATTTGCCTAGGGTTTGTCCTTAGACACTATAGTTGTTCTTAGATCATCATAAGACATACATGCAACTATATTTTCAGATTTTCCCAATTACATGAGAAATTCAAGTTGAGGGTTTTCATGAAATTTTACATACCTTGTAATCCTCTTGTGATGAGGATCAATAATCTACACTTTAATTTCGATTTCAACTTGGATTGAGCCTTCAATTTGCAAGTTTAGTGAGTTTTAGGGGTTTGAGAGTGGGGAGTCGCCCCTGCTCTTCTTCTGTACGACCAACACCTCCTTTTGGGGGTGTTTGGTTTATTTTATTTGTTTAATTAAAACTTAAGTTTCAATTTTTACAAATTAAGCCCCTCCACTTTGATCAACATTTAATTTAGTTGCTTTTAGCCCTACTTTAAGTTATTTCTAGACTCGTAACTAACTAGGTTAAAATTCCTAGTTAGTAAATTCTCGCTTATTTATACTTTATAATTCTAATATAAAGTTTTATATTTTTCGGGGTGTTACAGTTGACCAAAACGAGGTCAAAGCAGAAAGTCAAACACTGTTTGACTTTCATGCTTGAAATACAAGAACAAGCATGAAGGAAAACTTACAAAAGGTCCAAGACTTGAAGATATGATCAAGAAAAACTCAGGTATGAAGCCTTCATAGATGAGAGCTTCAACTTAGAGTTGAATTTGAATCAAATGTGTGAAGAAGAAGTGAAATGGAAGTGGGTATTTATAGATTTCATAGAACCGTTAGGATCGTACCTCGATAATTGAGCTTCGATCTGGACCGTACACATAGGGCACATGGTTTTGGAATACTAGGGGTGCCCAAAAACCATCATACGGTATTGCAAATGTTACAAAATAGCCCCTACACTTCAAGATAAGTGCTGAAAATAACCTGCTGTTGCTGAAACTGAACTTTCTGTCCAGATAGGGTGGTGGCGAGCCGCCACAGCACCACCAGATAGTGGTGGCGTGCCCAGATTCAGAAAGGTTACCAAAATGGCATAAATGGTCCCTGCAACAATTTTAAGCTGTTTTCGATGCGTTTAAACCCCGTTAACCCATTTTCATGGCTCAATAATGAAGTCTAAGTATAGGAGGCATGAAATATGCTTGAAAATGTCTCAGATGTCGGTTCGTTTGGTCGTACGGTTGCGTTGTTCGGTTAATTACGATGAAACACGAACGGACGCGAAAAACGATGCAATTTACGCGACGAATGGAATTTTATCATGCCAATCACTAAAATAAAGTATTTTAATGATTGCATAAATTTTCGGATGTCCGGTTATATTCAAAACGTAAGATATGCGCGAAAATGCAAACTTATGCACTTTTTGACGCTTTTAGTCCCTGTTGATCAAATAAGTTTATTTTTGCGCACCAAACACCTCAAAGCCTATTTCTAAGCTATATAAAGAATATTTAGGGCATGTTTAACTTATGATCAAGTTCCGGAATGTTCGTTACAGTATGAATCGGCATACTTTCACAGTTTGTCGAAATTAGTCCCTGTAAGCGAATAAACTTGATTTCGACACACCAAACCTTCCTAAACTTATTTCTAAGTTATGTAAAGGTTATTTAAGGTATGTTAAGCACATGTCACTGTTCCAGAGTGTTTGTTGTATTAAACTGATTCTGTTTATGCATCAGTTCGCGTATAACTTCCCAGAAAGCGATTTAGAGCTCGAAATCGAACAAGAATTGATATGTGCAAATGATACACATATTTATACAAATCCCAAGTATGAAATACAATATTTCACTAGTTTGGTATCTGTTTGATGGCCGTGGAGGCACAGGTGTCACAGTCTCCACTACTTCAGGAAATTTCATCCCGAAATTTATTTAGAGGAAACCTGTGAGAGGTTGAAACATGAAGTCAAAAAGATAAAACAACACTGGTTAGAGTTCTGAACTTCTAGTAACTTTAAATAACATCATGCTTGCAATGTAAGAGGGACACTTATATACAAGTATATAAAGCGTTATTGGTGCGTCCACCGTACCTCCATTACATTGTTTACATTTCGTTATTTTTGCCACTATAGGTTCTTACATATGATAAATCTTACTGTGGTTTCCGTGCACTGAATTTCATAATTATGTATGCATCCATAATTCTGTAATACCTTGCATAATCCACACAGTGTATCTTATAATGTGTAGGGGAAAACCAAATGAACAAACCTGTGAAGAGTGTGACTAGACCACCGTAGGATCCTTTTAATTGAGTCAATAAATGATCTTTTTTAAATAGACTACCAAGGAGTCTGTTCAACTATATCACCACATGTCATTCTTAACCAGATTCTGAATCAATCTTTTGACTTGGACCACTCAAGGGTTCTCTTTGTATTATGGAATGGTACTATATAATCCAAGGGTCTTAACTATTACATAGAAGCCCATTAAGGATTTAAGGTAGTACCTTTGAATATCCTACTATGAATCCCTCATATGAAGATATGGAAGATTCTACGAGGATTTGGATAACGAAAATAAAACCACAAAAGAAAACACATAACACATAATCACATAATCACAAAATTGTTTAACTTGATCTTTAATTTGTTATCATTTTGTCAATTTGTTTGTTAACTAGAGCACATGTATTTAAAGCACACCAGGTATCCAATCCGTGGATTTAGATTGGCACTTTAAATATTTCCAAGAATCTAACTATAAAGATAGGAAGATCTTAAAAAGAAAATTTGATTTCGATTACAAGGAATCGTAATATTCGAATTAAGGTACACAAGGAATCCAATTAAGGACTCCGATTTGAAAGATAATAATCCACAAGGACCTAATTGTGAGGATAAGAAGATCACATATGGATTTTAGGATTTGAAAAGCGGAAGGCGTTTCAAAACCTTGCACTAGACATGCTTAAGTCGGTACACGAGGTGTAACACCTCGAAAATTTGTGATCAATAAAATAACGACACGTGTCATGTAAGACAAAAGTGTTATAAACCCGGATCTAGTTAAAGATGTATGGCGGGATTTAAAAGTGTCGTCATGTTAATTTATACCTCTGAACGACCTCATTATGAATCCCAAGACCCTAATATATATTACAAACATCTGATATACTCAAATCCGGTAAATGCTAGCAATGATTGATTCATATTTGCAAGAGTAGAATCCTATGAGGATATGCACGATAAACCTTCGTTTATGGCTTTTCGTTAAAGTCCAAGACAACATTACAACATGGTAGGGTGTACATGACTGTTCAAGCATGATCTAAAGGCCCCATACTGATAATTCATGGCCCAAAATCGTATTACACTAGTTGCCTGTTCGAAGCTTGAAAGGGCAAAAATTTTTGCCCCTGATAAAGGGCTTACGGACCGTAAAGGACCCCCTTACGGTCCGTAAGGCTTTGCCAGCGACAGTAAATTGGACAGCTGCTGTTATGAACGTTATAACCGACTTAAAAAGATATTTTCACTTCCATGGGCGACCCCTAATAGTTCCTAGGCACTAGGGACACTTGTGGATGATCCATGATCAGTTGTAGCATGATTTGTCATGATCACAAGCCATCAAATTCACTATAAAAGGCCCCTCATGTTGCAACTTTGTGATCATGCTTTCCATCTGCATTTGTGGAACTTCCTGGAGCATAAGATCAGTCCCCAAGCATCCCTGGTCATAATTAGGCCTTTGGTAAGTATCCTTGATCTTCCTTAATTGAGTTTTGCTTAGTTATTAGCTTAAAAGTCAAACCGTCGTAATTAAGGATTGACTTATCGATTAATCACTAATGGTCCAGTGATTAGTCAAACTTAAGGTAGTTATGAGTTGGTATTTATGTGGGCAATAAACCCTTAAAAGGGCACCCTCTGATTCCCGCTCTAACTAGATCAAATGTCGGGTCAAAGTTGTTTATAAAAAGTCAACAGAAACTTAAATTGCGAATTAACATGTAATTAGCAATGTAGAAGGCATGTAACCTATTTTATCACTCATATAACTTGATAATAAGTATAAGAACTGGTCTAAGCTTGTTTGAACCGACAATTTTCTGTTTAGACCCGGTTCGGAACCGAAAGTCGCAAAAATTTGACTTTTGCTTTGACTTCAGTTCTGACCCGATTTAGATGAGTTTGGAAATGCCTTAGAGCTTCCTTAGGACCAGGTTACATGATAGTATAAACCTCTGTGATTAGTTCGTTGATTGCCCGACTCGTTTACACATTTCCGTTAATTGCTTAATGTTGACCATAATGCCCTTTTGACCATAAAACAAGAATTTTGGAAACATGAGAGGACAATAATCTTTATTACTGATTTATAAACATGTCCCTAAAGTTTCATATCAGTTCAAGGTCCAGAATAGGAGTTATGCTAAATAGCGCATTTAAAAAGCTTTTTGTTAATTAAACGACGCAATTAGCATAAAGCCTATCTAAACCCAATTTTTGACACCAAACCTTTTATCCGCTGATGTAATATAATATTTTGGGATTTTTAAAATTTTTTAATTATTTTTAACCTGCTCATAACCTAAGGTTATGGCCTTGATTCGGTAAATACCGATTATACCCTTTTTGGTTATAAAATGAGTTCTACATAGTAGTGTGCCACGTGCATTCAAATCAATTTTATTAAACCTTTTCAAAATGAGTCAGTTAATTGTATTTACCAGTGTAAACTGACGTATTTTCCCAAAAAGGTTAAGTGCAGGTACTACGCGAACTAGGCTGGCTTTCTCCTAGCGTCCACAATAAGTCTCGCAAGCTTGGATGTCAAAACTGTTGAACAATGTTTCCTTTTTATTTTGATCCACCTGTGGATTATTTTCAACTTTTTGTGATACTTGATATTACAATTATATTCGGTTGAAATATATCTATCTTTTGCTTCTGCTGTGCATATTAAATATTGTGTTGTTTGACTATAACGATATCAACTACGTCACGATACTCCCCACCGGGCCCACCGGTAATACGTGGAAATATCGGGGTGTGACAGGTTGGTATCAGAGCCAACATTGAGTGAATTAAACACTAGCCTTTTGTGTTTAATCTCAATGACACAATTGCACATACTCGAGTCTAGACAAGAACTTAGGACGATTCCTAATTTTTGCCTTAAATTTGTCCTTTATTGTTTGTTGTTTATTTCAATTGTATTGACAGGAAATATGCCACCAAGATTCAGAAGAGGAGGACGAGGCAAGGGGCCAATCACCTCCCCCAACGATCACGAAGCCGGGCCTTCACATCGGCGGACTCCTTCTACCACTATGAGTGCCGATCCTCGGGGAAACTGGAGGAACCATTTGGAGCCCGCTAGACGGTCTGTCTCGCACAGCTCAACGCCTCCTTACCGTCACTCTTTTGGGCCGCACCCGAAAAACGAGCCCGATAACCCACAACCTTCATATATACCTCTCCAGCGATCCCTTTCGCACCATTCCTTCGGCGACCCCACTCCTGTCTTTCAGGGCCGATTTAACCCGGCAAACTATATTCAAGAACCAGTGGGTTTTAACCCATTGGGACCGGAGGATCACTTTTCCGGCGATCACGCCATGGATATGGATGAGGACACCGACCCTATGGAGCCTGCAACCGGGACCCCCAACCATCCTATTGAGATCTCTGACGGATCATCCTTCCATGGATCACCCTACGGTGGTCCGGACAGTTACCAAGCAAGGTTTAACCAGCATGAATGGTACTTTACACCTTCTCACCATTCATCGCCCCACCAGCATCAGCAACAGCAGCAGCAGGATCCTTCCGAGGATTCGCGATTCGTGGCAGTCACGCCACCGCCTCCACCGCCGCCAGTTCATCAAGCACCTCCAGAACTACCAAGGCGTAGGAGAACAGGCGCACGAATATCCGCGCGAGGAGGGGATTTTCACTTTAGCACTCCCCATCCCTCAAGTGGCAGTCACTACCCGCCACTGCATGAAGACCCACAAATGGGTGGGCCCTCAAACCCAATTCCAGAGGTGAATTATGCACCAGTTGCACCACCACCACCACCGATGGGTTTTGATAACCCGATTCCTGCATACGCCGGTTCAATGGCGTACAATCCGTTTGAGCAGCTGGCTCACACTCATTATAACTATGCTGAAGCCGACCCATACCTAGTCGCGGCAAACTACAACGCCCTTCATCCCGAAGGACCATATGGAGCCCCTTAGGGAGTGGGATATCCAACTCATGGATATCAAGTACCTGCTCGACCACCGATTCGACAGCAGTCGCAGCCACCACGATTTTCCCCACCGGAACAGGAGGAAATCCTCCAAAGACTAAGTCGGGTGGAACATGAATTCCAAGAAGAACGTAGGAACAACAGGGGATTCCTCAAGGGCCTAGCAAGCTTGTTAAAGGGGAAGAAGAAGAGGGATCATTAAATCCCTATATGTATTGTTGTATTTCCTATTTCAATCAAGTCCCTGCGTGGACATTTATCTGTGTATTTAGTCCCTGCGTGGACTTGTCTTTTTAGTCCCTGTGTGGACATCTATTCTAGTATTTGGTCCCTGCGTGGACTTGTATTATCGGTTTAGCCCCTGCGTGGGCAAATTGTTTCTGTTAAAAGTCCCGTTTAGGGCAATGTGTAATCCTTTTAATAATTAATGGAATGTTAAGTTTATAAATTTCACTTTTGTCATTATATGCATAAATATATGAAATAAATAAATCAAAATCATTCCTTTTAAAATAATCTGCCTATTAAATATTAAATGAGAATCTTAAAGGTATAACCTAGCCTGCATGTCGTTATAAGACTTGGCCAAGATGGTGAGACCTGTTTAAAAGATTCGGATCCCCGTTAACATCTGAAAACATGTTAACACTCCTGGCAGACGTGATTCGTTAAAAATCACATACGTCATTCTTATATAAGGATTCTTCAAAAGATTCCTAACCTAACTTAATGATCTATAAATCATGGGTTTAAATCATCAATTAAGATGATCATATGTTGACCATACATTGGTAATATAGTGCCTACGGGCCATACTCATTGTCATATAAGACAAAAGACAGTAGTAGTCTACGACTCCCTGTCAGAAAAAGGTAAAGAACTATGTTCAAACCTTCATTGCCTTGATTCTCTGAAATCATGGCTTATAATTTAAAATGTTCCTGTGACTAGGCCTTTTGTGCTAATAATATTGTTATTGTTTTATAATTAGGATAGGTTATAGTAAAATCCTAAATAAATGTGAGTAACAAATTAACCAAATATGGTCTATGTTTACCATGGTTAATGAATTGCCCTGAAAGAAAATTCCATAATAAACTCCCAAATAAACCATTGTCAATATCTTATGTAACAGTTCTAACTACATGGTTGACTCGGATGAGATCAACAGTCACCCCAGAGAGGATCATGACAATACCCGAATTAACATAGCGGGTGCAGAACTACAAACATTGATAGACAATGCTGTTACGAAAGCCATAGAGCGACAGTATCAGGAATATAGCGGGACTCGGAGTAGGACCCTATCCGCACCGCATTCCAAGCCTAAGACTCATTCTGAGGCTCATAGCAAGCCACCACCCTCTAAGAAAGACGAGCCAAAGAAAAACGATGACGATCGTCACTCTTCTAATCAGCAAAGTGTTCCATCTCAAAAGATCGTACTGAACCAAGGACCCCGTGACAAGGGTTGCTCCTACAAGTATTTTGTTTCATGCAAACCCAGGGATTTCACTGGGGAGAAAGGAGCTATAGACTGTATGACATGGTTGGATGAGATGGACACCGTGGTTGATATCAGCGGGTGCGCTGATAAGGATGTGGTAAAGTTTGTGTCTCAATCGTTCAAAGGTGAGGCCTTAGCCTGGTGGAGATCTTTGATCCAGGCTACGGGGAAAATCCCATTGTACAATCTGACATGGGATCAGTTCATGGCATTGATTAAAGAAAACTACTGCCCTCAGCATGAGGTAGAAAAGATTGAGTCGGATTTTCTATCATTGGTAATGAAAAATCTGGATTGCCAAGCTTACCTTACGATCTTTAATACAATGTCAAGGTTGGTTCCTTACCTGGTGACCCCGAAACCCAAAAGAATAGCTCGTTTCATTGGGGGTTTAGCCCCAGAGATTAAGGCAAGTGTAAAAGCCTCTCGGCCAGCTACATTTAGGTCTGCAGCTGATATATCCTTGTCCCTCACGCTGGACGCGGTCAGGCAGAGATCGCTGAGGAACACGGATGCCGAGAAAAGGAAGCGTGAAGATGACAATTCACGACGGTCAGATAAGAAGCACAAGGGAAACAATGACCACAAGAAGGGGTCTGGTTCTAAGAAAGATGGGCATCAATCTGGAGATAAGCCCAAGTGTAAGATTTGTCAGAAGCACCACTTTGGGAGGTGCAGACTTGACTCAAAATCCCAATCTCAGCCGAGGCCTTGTGGGATTTGCAAATCTTCGGAACATAAGACCCTAGAGTGCAAGAAGCTGAAGGACGCAACGTGCTACAGTTGCAACGAAAAAGGGCACATTAAGACAAATTGCCCAAAATATGCAAAGAAAGCTGATGAAGGAAAGAAGACCAATGCTAGGGTCTTCAGGATGGATGCAAAGGAAGTTGTGCAGGACGACAATGTGATCACATGTACCTTCCTTATAAATGATGTTTATGCGAGAGTGCTATTTGATTCAGGAGCTGATAAATCATTTGTAGATAATAAGTTTTGCAAATTGCTGAATTTACCTGTTAAGACCTTAAGTGTGAAATATGAGGTGGAATTAGAAGATGACACCTTAGAAACCGCCTCAACCATATTAGATGGATGTTTTATATCCATTAAGAACCACTCTTTTCCTTTGTCCCTACTTCCTTTGAAGTTAGCCGGTTTCGACATAGTTTTAGGCATGGACTGGTTATCTCATAACCAGGCCCAGATTGTCTGCAATAAGAAGCAAGTGGTGATCAAGACTCCGTCTGGTGAATCACTTACCATTCAGGGAGATACTCAGTATGGACTGCCTGAGCAAGTGTCCATGCTTAAGGCCTCTAGGTGTTTAAAGAAGGGTTGTGTCATCTACATGGCACAAGTAACTATTGATGAGCCGAAGCCTAAGATTGAGGATATCCCTATCATTTCTGAATACCCTGAAGTTTTTCCGGAAGAACTACCTGGTTTACCACCAGATAGGCAAGTAGAATTCAGAATTGACATCATCCCTGGAGCAGCACCTGTTGCTAGAGCACCTTATAGGTTGGCACCAACAGAGATGAAGGAATTGAGGATACAACTAGATGAATTGCTAGCCAAGGGTTTCATTAGACCTAGTTCGTCTCCTTGGGGAGCACCAATCTTATTTGTCAAGAAGAAGGATGGATCGATGCGTCTGTGCATCGATTACCGTGAGCTTAATAAGGTCGCTATCAAGAATAGGTATCCATTGCCCAGGATCGACGATCTGTTCGATCAGCTTCAAGGGGCAAGTTACTTCTCTAAGATTGACTTAAGGTCAGGCTATCACCAACTGAAGGTTAGAGGTGAAGACGTACACAAAACTGCATTTAGGACTCGTTATGGTCATTACGAGTTCCTAGTGATGCCTTTTGGGCTCACTAATGCACCAGCGGCATTCATGGATCTCATGAACCGTGTCTGCAAACCATACTTGGACAAATTTGTTATCGTTTTCATCGACGACATTCTCACCTACTCGAAGAACCAAGCCGACCATGAGAAACATCTTTGATGTATTCTTTCACTACTTCGGCAGGAGAAGCTCTATGCCAAATTCTCTAAATGTGAATTTTGGCTTCGTGAAGTCCAATTTCTTGGACACGTGGTTAGTGAACGCGGAATCCAGGTGGATCCCGCTAAGGTTGAAGCTGTTATGAATTGGCAAGAGCCAAAGACGCCCACAGAAATTCGCAGTTTCTTGGGATTGGCAGGATACTACCGGCGCTTTATTGAAAATTTTTCAAGGATTGCTGCACCCCTAACTTCTTTGACTAGGAAGGATATTAAGTTCAACTGGGGACCCAAGCAACAAGAATCCTTTGATATCCTTAAGCAGAAGCTAAGCAATGCACCTGTTTTGACAATGCCTGAAGGTACCGAAGAATTCGTGGTTTACTGCGACGTATCACACACTGGCATGGGGTGTGTGCTTATGCAGAAAGGCAAGGTTATTGCCTATGCTTCACGTCAGTTAAAGGTGCATGAAAAGAATTACACCACCCATGACTTGGAGTTGGGTGCCGTTGTATTTTCACTGAAGCTATGGAGGCACTATTTATATGGTATCAAGTGTGTGATCTATTCTGATCACAAGAGCCTCCAGCACCTGTTTAACTAAAAGGATTTGAACATGAGGCAATGACGTTGGATGGAAACTTTGAATGATTATGACTGTGAGATAAGATACCATCCTGGCAAGGCGAATGTAGTCGCTGATGCCTTGAGTCGAAAGGAAAGAGTGAAGCCAATAAGAATCAATGCCAAGAGCATTGAGATAAAGAATAGTTTGAATGAAAGGCTGTTAGCTGCGCAGAAGGAAGCTGTGCTGGAAGCTAACTATCCTAATGAAAAGCTAGGAGTAACTGAAGAACAGTTATCCTATGGCAAGGACGGAATTCTGAGGTTAAATGGACGAATATGGGTTCCAGTTTATGGAGGACTTCGAGATGTTATCCTCCAGGAAGCCCACAGTTCTAAATACTCCGTTCATCCTGGAGCTGACAAAATGTACCAGGATTTGAAGGCGAACTTTTGGTGGATAGGCTTGAAGAAGTCTATAGCTACCTATGTAGCTAAATGTTTGACGTGAGCGCAAGTCAAAGCTGAGCATCAGAAGCCGTCAGGTTTGCTACAACAGCCTGAACTTCCCACGTGGAAGTGGGAAATGGTGACGATGGATTTCATCACCAAGTTTCCAAAGACAAGGAAAGGAAATGATACTATATGGGTGATAGTGGATAGACTGACTAAGTCAGCACATTTCCTACCCATTAAGGAGACCTATAGCTCCGACATGTTAGCCCAATTGTACGTAGATAAGATTGTATCTCTACATGGCGTACCAGTGTCTATTATCTCTGACAAAGATACTAGATACACGTCACATTTTTGGAAAAGTTTCCAACAATCTTTGGGCACGCGCTTAAATTTTAGTATGGCTTACTATCCTCAGACGGACGGCCAGAGTGAGCGTACAATCTAAACTTTGGAAGACATGCTTCGTGCATGTGTGATTGACTTAGGTGGTAGTTGGGATAACCACCTGCCATTAATCGAGTTCTCGTATAACAATAGCTATCATACGAGCATCAAGGCTGCGCCTTTCGAGGCCTTGTATGGTAGAAAGTGCAGAACTCCCGTCTGTTGGGCGGAAGTTGGAGATGTCTAATTGACAGGACCTGAAATAGTCTTCGAAACAACGGACAAGATTGTCCAGATTCGTGACCGCCTGAAAGCTAGCAGGGATAGGCAGAAAAGCTACGCAGATTTAAAGCGTAAACCTCTGAAATTCGAGGTAGGTGATAAAGTGTTGCTTAAAGTATCACCCTGGAAGGGAGTGATGCGATTTGGTAAGAAAGGTAAGTTAAGCCCGAGATACATAGGACCATTCGAGGTCATCGAATGTGTCGGATCAGTTGCTTATAAGTTAAAATTACCTGAAGAGCTCAGTGGTATTCACAATGTATTCCACATTTGCAATCTGAAGAAGTGTTTCGCTGATGAATCACTAGTCATACCACATACAGATGTGCACATAGAAGAGAGCTTGAAGTTTGTTGAAAAACCTGTGTCGATAGAGGATCGACATGTTAAGAAGCTTCAAAGGAAGCATGTACCGATCGTAAAGGTTAAATGGGATGCCCGTAGAGGTCCCGAATACACATGGGAGGTTGAGTCCACAATGAAAGAAAAGTACCCTCATTTATTTCAGTAAATCTCGAGGTCGAGATTTCTTTTAAGGGGGTGAGGATGTAACACCTCGAAAATTTGTGATCAATAAAATAACGACACGTGTCATGTAAGACAAAAGTGTTATAAACCCGGATATAGTTAAAGATGAATGGCGGGATTTAAAAGTGTCGTCATGTTAATTTATACCTCTGAACGACCTCATTATGAATCCCAAGACCCTAATATATATTACAAACATCTGATATACTCAAATCCGGTAAATGCTAGCAATGATTGATTCATATTTGCAAGAGTAGAATCCTATGAGGATATGCACGATAAACCTTCGTTTATGGCTTTTCGTTAAAGTCCAAGACAACATTACAACATGGTAGGGTGTACATGACTGTTCAAGCATGATCTAAAGGCCCCATACTGATAATTCATGGCCCAAAATCGTATTACACTAGTTGCCTGTTCGAAGCTTGAAAGGGCAAAAATTTTTGCCCCTGATAAAGGGCTTACGGACCGTAAAGGACCCCCTTACGGTCCGTAAGGCTTTGCCAGCGACAGTAAATTGGACAGCTGCTGTTATGAACGTTATAACCGACTTAAAAAGATATTTTCACTTCCATGGGCGACCCCTAATAGTTCCTAGGCACTAGGGACACTTGTGGATGATCCATGATCAGTTGTAGCATGATTTGTCATGATCACAAGCCATCAAATTCACTATAAAAGGCCCCTCATGTTGCAACTTTGTGATCATGCTTTCCATCTGCATTTGTGGAACTTCCTGGAGCATAAGATCAGTCCCCAAGCATCCCTGGTCATAATTAGGCCTTTGGTAAGTATCCTTGATCTTCCTTAATTGAGTTTTGCTTAGTTATTAGCTTAAAAGTCAAACCGTCGTAATTAAGGATTGACTTATCGATTAATCACTAATGGTCCAGTGATTAGTCAAACTTAAGGTAGTTATGAGTTGGTATTTATGTGGGCAATAAACCCTTAAAAGGGCACCCTCTGATTCCCGCTCTAACTAGATCAAATGTCGGGTCAAAGTTGTTTATAAAAAGTCAACAGAAACTTAAATTGCGAATTAACATGTAATTAGCAATGTAGAAGGCATGTAACCTATTTTATCACTCATATAACTTGATAATAAGTATAAGAACTGGTCTAAGCTTGTTTGAACCGACAATTTTCTGTTTAGACCCGGTTCGGAACCGAAAGTCGCAAAAATTTGACTTTTGCTTTGACTTCAGTTCTGACCCGATTTAGATGAGTTTGGAAATGCCTTAGAGCTTCCTTAGGACCAGGTTACATGATAGTATAAACCTCTGTGATTAGTTCGTTGATTGCCCGACTCGTTTACACATTTCCGTTAATTGCTTAATGTTGACCATAATGCCCTTTTGACCATAAAACAAGAATTTTGGAAACATGAGAGGACAATAATCTTTATTACTGATTTATAAACATGTCCCTAAAGTTTCATATCAGTTCAAGGTCCAGAATAGGAGTTATGCTAAATAGCGCATTTAAAAAGCTTTTTGTTAATTAAACGGCGCAATTAGCATAAAGCCTATCTAAACCCAATTTTTGACACTGATGTGTGCAAAATGCAACATATAAATTACATCAATTGTGGCATAAAACTAACCCTTTTTTAGTACTAATGTTGGAAAAAGTGTGCTTTTGTCTTCCTTTTGTATTTTCAGGATTAAGTGAGCTCAAATTAACAAAAGAAGCAAAAAGACATCAAAATCTAACATAAATACAAGAAAAGGAACAAGACGTGACATGCCCGACCCCACGATAGCATCTTCCCAAGCAAAACAAGATAACAGAAGACTGAACACGCCCCGTGCTCAGCCATCACGGGGGCGTGCCCAAGTGTCAGCAGAAAAGACAAAGTGGTAGAAGCTTCTATTGCCCACCACGGGGCCGTGCTCAGCGGACATGGGGTCGTTGTCAACTATAAGATTCGCACAATCCAGGCAAATCTTCATAGTACAAAGATTCTTCTGCACCACGGGGTCGTGCTCAGCGGACACGGGGGCGTGGTCAACTAATAAGACAAGCTGCATTAAATGAAGAAAGAGAAGGATGTGGACACGGGACCGTGCCCATTAGACACGGGGCCGTGCCCGAGCTTCTGTTCAGCCTATAAATAGGAGTGCTTGGCTCAAGCTCAAACCATCCCTTGGCACACCACCTCTCTCACACTTCACCCACCACCCACCACCCACCACCACCATAACACCATCATCCACCACCATCATCCATTGTCCATCATAGAGTGTGTGAGTCGTCTCGGGATCCAAGATTGATCGTAAGAGTTCTTGACTGTAGGATCGTATTCTGACCCGAACGAGTCTATCAGAGGAGTCTCGATCAGTTACAGGTGCGGAAAACAAGTAACCAACGTAGAAACAGCTAGATCTTCACTTTAAACACACTTTTGATTGATCTTACAGCGTTTACAATCAAATCTCACACCGGCAGCACCTCGGTATGGATAACAAGAACACACCTAACTGGTTTCGCTCATGCAACATATATATAGGGCAGGAGATTTCGCTCATATGGACATGATGTCCATATAAGCGAAACCTGTCATGTTCAAATAAGCGAAACTACCTCCTAAGGGCCCTATGAGCGAAACCTCTTTACTAAACACAATATTCTTCCTACTTTCTTGTAAAACGTGCCCTAATCTAACATTCTAAGGTTAAGACTCGATACAAGACGAAGTCGACAGATGTAGTGCACCAACAGACTCCCCCTCAGATGTTGACGAGTCTTAAGTGTCGAGTCTTCGCATCTTCAGTCTTGATCTATCTCTGGGCTTCACTCTCTCAGTCTTTCCTTGCAAGTCTTCAGACTCCCCCTTGCGATATGCTGGCATTTCTTCAGTTCATCAGCATCATCAGCTTTAGGATCATTGTCGGGCTACCTCCAATCAGAGTCCTCAGGTATCGGACCCTGGCACTCTATCTTCAGGTTCAAGATCGAAACCTGGCTACACCTGCACATTCTTAACCCAAAAATAAATTTTCTGATAACCACTTGTAGAGCATATTTTAAAATGATTCAACATTTATAGCCTCTGATAAACCACTTGCAGAAATATCATTTTCTTTTCAAAGAACTTCAAACAAATACTTTCACAAACCTGTTCGTCCATCATAGAGTGTGTGAGTCGTCTCGGGATCCAAGATTGATCGTAAGAGTTCTTGACAATCAAGGCCATGTTTGCCTAAGTCTCTTACATCACTTGGTGAAGACAAGTGTCTAGTGTAATACTTTTTATTTCTAATCTTTTCGCACTTTTTATTTGGTTTTGTATTAATGACTTTAATAACTAGTTTCTTATGTTGAAGGTGATCTTTCCTTATCGTTTGTCCGTGGTGTCTTGACATTATTTTACTGTCTATATAAAATAAAAGATTTTCACCATTCATATCTCCACGGTCTATATGGAGGTATGTTGGCTACCTGGTCGGGGGTTAAGGGAACGGTTTGGTAAAGGTCTTGCCATTGTTCAGCGTTTAGAGGTCCTGCAATGGACCTGGGTCAAATTTAGTAGGACCTCCTTCAATACTTAACGGTATTGGATGGCGGGGGTCCAAACTCTTTGATCCCCTCATAAGTTAACTACTATTAATACTATAACCCGGCTATTTAGGACTGTATCCTTGCTGACTCAGACTACTTAGTCGAGGGTAACGTCACCTCCAAAAGAGGGGCCTACCATAATTTGCATTAATAACTTAATTAATTATCTTTCAATAATCCGACCCTTTAGGATTGTATCCTTGCTGACTCAAACTACTGGGTTGAGGGTAACGTCACCTTCAAAAGATGGGCCTACTACAATAACTAAGATAATCTCTTAAATAAGTGCAAAAGTGCGGAAATAATCAAAGGTTACACTATACACGAGTCGGAACCAAGTGATTCATCTTGTCTATCTGTTTTTATTTTTATTTTTATTTTCAGCATTTTAGTTAGTTTTTATTTTTCTTAGCTTAAAACTCTTTTTTCTAAACTTTTTGATTTGATTAGACGTTGAGGATAAACCGGTACTAAAAGCTCTTGTGTCCTTGGACGACCTTGGTATCTTACCAACACTATACTACGCTCACGATGGGTGCACTTGCCCATATGTGTGTTTAGTGTTAGTAAATATCGTGTTTTATAAATTTAAAACTTGACTAAAAAAGTGTTAAAGGGGCTTAAAATATACACCTAATATATATAACACTCGACACTCATCAAGTTTTTGGCGCCGTTGCCGGGGACACAAGGATTTTAAGAAAGCTTAAAATCGACGGCCTAATCAGTTTTTCAAAACCTTTTTAAAACGCGCGCACATTTTTCTGCATTTTAGTTTAGATTTGCATTTACAGTAACCTGTACACGGGGCCGTGTTCACTGAACACGGGGCCGTGCTGCACATTTTCATAAAAACACCCAGTAACAGAAGCTTGAACACGGGCCGTGCTCACTGAACACGCCCTGTGCTCAACGAAATCAGTAAATTTAATTAAAACGCCCAGATACAGACCCTGAACACGGGGCCGTGCTCACTGAACACGGGGCTGTGCTCACTGAACACGGGGCCGTGTCCAGCCTCTGTTTCCGTTTTTATTTTTGTTTTCTGATCTCGAGACTTGGTTGTGGTCTGCTGAGTGATTCTTATGGATCAATACTCAGGAGGTTACAACTACACCTATGAGGAGGATGATTATAGGGGTAATTATTGCACTAATTGTCGTAACACACACTCGGTTCAAAATAGTCACTCATATCAACCATCCAATTCATACACTTACTATGAGGAACCCAGGTACGAGCCATTAACTTCATACACATCATATGAAGACCAAAGGTATGAACCTCCTCCCTCATACTCATATTTTGATGAACCAAGGTATGAGCCTTCTTACTCATACTTTGAGGAACCAAGATATGAGCCACCACCTTCATATGCTTATTATGAGGAACCATGGCGTGAACAACCCACCTCATATGAGTATTATGAAGAACAAAATTATGACCCTTATCCATCATATGCTTACAATGAAGAACAATGGTGTGAACCATCTACTTCATATGGGTATTATGAGGAACAAAGGATCGAACAACCGGACTCAAGCTTTGAAAATCCTGATTCTTTTTCTATAACCGAAGTGACCGATAGGATATTAGAACACATTAGAGTTATCGATCGCTATATAAAAGAATCTCGCGCAAGGGAAGAGGAGTCCCGCGCAAGAGAAGAATTAAAAAAGGAAGAGATAACTGAAAGTGTAAAAATGGAAGCACAAATAAGTGAAAAACCGACACATGAGTTAAACAACGAAAAAGGTGAGTCCGACAACGTTAAAATTCAAGAAGAGTCTAATTTTGAAGAAATTAATCTCTTGTCACCTTCTTTCGAAAATCATTGTTTAGTACCCACTCATGCTAAGTTTTTAAAAAAATTAAACACTAACACTAAAATTGACGAAACGGTAAGTGTTAAGTTAACTAATGATCAAACCTCGCCAATAAAAGAAGACCCATTTGAAATTAACATTACACCGGTTCCATGTTTCTTTCAAAATTCGTTTATTAGTAATGTCACAATTGATAAAGATCTTTGTGTTAACATAATGCCTAACTACATTTTCGAAAAATTAAGTATTAGTGATTTTTCTCCACTTCAAATACCCATTTTTCTATCCAATCGGAAAGTAATAAAATCAATCGGTATAGTTGAGGATGTCTTGGTTCAAACAAATCAAATGGTAATCCCGACCGACTTTGTCATCCTCGATGACGCTCCTCTAGTGTTGGGACGACCATTTGTAAAAACTCACGAAGCTTTGAAAAACCGGAAGTTCAACAATCTACCTCTTCAATTAGGGGCATTTAAAAGAAGTGTCGATCTCGAACGGTCAATGAAATATCCTTTCGGCAATAATGACCCCCTAATTGAAGATGAAGATGAACCACCCGATACAAGTGAAGAGATTGACCACTTTGTTGAAGAAGAGGTCGCCATAGAACAAACTTTTAAAGTTCTTGATCGAAATGAGCAACCAAATAAGGAGTCTCCTAAGGACCCACCACTTGAGCTCAAAGAACTTCCAAAAGGTTTGGAATATGCTTTTCTAGATAAAGATGGTGATTTACCTGTAATTATTTCGTCTAAATTAGATAGCTTAGAAAAAGAAAAATTAATTAGTCTTTTGAAAAAACATAAAAACGCAATAGCTTGGAAACTTGTAGACATAAAAGGAATTAGTCCTTCCATGTGCACACACAAGATTTTAATGAATGATGACTACAAATCGGTAATACAACCACAACGTCGGGTAAATCCAAATGTTCAAGAGGTGGTTAAAAACGAAGTCATCATATTACTTGACGCCGGACTTATCTATCCTATCTCCGATAGCCCTTGGGTAAGTCCCGTCCAAGTAGTTCCAAAGAAAGGAGTATGACGGTGATAACTAACGAAAAAAATGAATTAATACCCACGAGAACCGTCACAGGATGGAGAGTATGTATAGATTATAGACGATTAAATGAAGCTACAAGAAAAGATCACTTTCCTTTACCCTTCATTGATCAAATGTTAGAAAGATTATCCGGTCATAAATTTTACTGTTTCTTGGATGGTTTTTCAGGTTACTTTCAAATCCCGATAGCACCCGAAGACCAAGAAAAGACAACTTTCACATGTCCCTATGGAACTTTTGCTTATCGACGCATGCCGTTCGGTCTATGTAATGCCCCCGCAACATTCCAACGTTGCATGGTAGCCATCTTCCATGACATGATAGAAAAGACAATGGAAGTCTTCATGGACGACTTTTCTATCTTTGGGGATTCATACGACCAATGCCTCGATAACCTTGAACGAATGCTCTCCCGATGTGAGGAAACTAACCTCGCCCTTAATTGGGAAAAATGCCATTTCATGGTAACGGAGGGAATAGTACTCGGTCACAAGATCTCGAGCGAAGGAATGGAGGTGGATCAAGCCAAAATAGATACCATTTCTAGATTACCAGCTCCATCCTCCGTAAGAGCTATCAGAAGTTTCCTAGGGCATGCCGGATTTTATAGGCGGTTTATCAAAGACTTTTCAAAAATCTCAAGACCTCTAACAAAATTACTTGAAAAAGATGCCCCTTTCATCTTTGACAAGGATTGCAATCAAGCATTTCTAACCTTAAAGGAAATGTTAGTCAATGCACCTATCATGATAGCGCCTGATTGGAAATTTCCTTTCGAAATCATGTGTGATGCTAGTGACTTTGCAGTTGGAGCTGTCTTGGGACAAAGAAAAGAAAAGCATTTCCACCCAATTTATTATGCTAGTAAAACACTAAATGATGCACAAGAGAATTACACAACAACTGAAAAAGAATTACTAGCTGTGGTATTTGCTTTTGATAAATTTTGTTCTTATCTTGTTCTTTCTAAAACTATAGTCTATACAGATCATGCAGCCATTCGATATCTCTTCAAAAAGCAGGACGCAAAACCACGTTTGATTCGGTGGATTCTACTCCTCCAAGAATTTGATATTGAAATCAAAGACAAAAGAGGAGCAGAAAATACCGCAGCAGATCATCTTTCACGCTTAGAAGACCCAGCTTTGGAGGCAACCAGGGACGAGCAAATCAACGAAAAATTCCCGACTGAGTCCCTGGAAATGGCGGAATATAAGGAAGAACCATGGTACGCCGACTATGCTAACTACCTAGCTAGCGGTATAGTCGCAAAAGGTTGGCCACATCATCAAAGAAAAAAAATTCTTTGCCAATGTTAAACACTATTTTTGGGAAGATCCATATCTTTTCAAAATGTGTGCTGACCAACTCGTCCGACGATGCGTACATGGTAGTGAAGCACGAAGAATTCTCCGCCATTGTCATGAAGGTCCATACGGAGGGCATCATGGTGCCGCTAGTACCGCACGAAAGGTATTTGATTCAGGATTTTATTGGCCAACCATTTACAAAGACGCCCAAAGTCTTGTCAAGACATGTGATGCTTGCCAAAGAACAGGTAATATTTCTTCCAAAAACGAAATGCCACAAAATGACATTCTTGTTTGTGAAATTTTTAATGTGTGGGGACTCGACTTTATGGGACCTTTCCCACCGTCGAAAGGAAACAAATATATACTTGTGGCAGTAGACTACTTGTCTAAATGGGCCGAGGCCGAGACACTTCCAACGAATGATGGAAGAGTCGTAGTAAGATTTTTGAAGAAATTATTCTCTCGTTTTGGCACACCTAAAGCATTAATAAGTGATAGAGGTACCCATTTTTGCAACCATCAACTTGAAATTTTTTTAACAAGATATGGGGTCTATCACTGGGTCTCAACAGCATATCACCCTCAAACAAACGGATAAGCCGAAGTGACTAATAGAGGTTTAAAACGAATACTTGAAAAAACCGTAGGGTTAAATAAAAAGGAATGGGTAGACAAATTAGATGATGCTTTATGGGCTTTTCGAACTGCCTATAAAACAACAATAGGTACAACCCCATATAAGCTAGTCTATGGAAAAAGTTGTCACTTGCCAGTAGAAATTGCACACAAAGCCTACTGGGCAATTAAAAATGTAAACTTAGATTTAGAATTTGCTGGTAAAAATCGATTTTTTCAATTAAATGAATTAGACGAGCTTAGGAATTATGCATACTCAAACTCCGAAATTTATAAGGAAAGAATGAAAAATTTGCATGACAAACATATTAAACCTAATGAATTTCGAGTAGGAGATCTAGTTCTTTTGTTTAATTCACGACTTCGATTGTTTCCTGGTAAATTAAAGTCTAGGTGGTCAGGACCTTTTTCCATCACCCATATTTTCCCACACGGTGCAGTAGAAATTAAATCTCGAAATGGGCCTCCATTCAAAGTCAATGGCCAACGGCTGAAACTCTATCAAGGTGTCATTGAGGATGAAGAGGAGGAGATCTCGTTTCAAACGGTGGAAGAATGAAACCAACATCATACATGGTAAGTTACGAATGATTGGGACGACATCTTAATCGGTAAGTTTTCTAACCAAAGTTTTTGGGAAATAAGGGCACTCACACGAGCACTGAAAAAAAAATCAAAACTTTGCTCGGCACGGGGCCGTGTCCGCTGGACACGGGGCCGTGTTCGCACTGCAGACGGGATAAAACCCCTTTTTCATAACAGTTACAACATTACACACGCCCCGTTTCCCCGAAAAAGCTCTGGTTCCAGGCGATTTTTCGCAGATTCTCGACGTCTCCCATCACTCTAACAACATCAAATTATGATTCTATCACTTTTAGTAGTTAGATTAGTTACTTGCATGTAGTTAAAACACCAAAAATTTGGGGAAAAATCTAGGGTTCCTGAAGTTCATCCGGATCAAACCTCAAATTTTTGTTTAGATCTGTTTGCATTTAGTTAGATTAGTGTTATGGGAAGTAAATACACTTGTATTGTTCATAGATTCGCCCGATCTCTCATTAAAACCCCAAACCCTTGTTCTTGAACCGAAAAAGATAAAATTGATAGGGTAAACGGGTTATTTTGGGAAAAACGACACTTAGGGTTTCATTTTCGGGGGAAACCGCACCTATTGGACCAAAAATTTTCAAGTTTTCGAAACCGGGACGAAAAATGAAATTTTTGTGTAACAGACGCCTGGACACGGGGCCGTGTCCGCTGAACACGGGGTCGTGTCCAGCCCACTGTTTGCAGTTTTTTCCGAAAATACTTTTGTTTTGTGCTAACTTTTGGTGTATTCTTTCAGATGGCTAGGAAGTTCACAAGATTTAACGTCAATGAGCTCGATGCTAGAGCTAGATACGAGATACTTCAAACAAGGCCGGAGGAATACCCGAGGCAAGCATGCACGGAGCTGTTAACTATGGTGAATCAAATCGACCGTTTCAACAACATTGTCACGGGACCACTCAGAGTCGCTTTAACAACTCGACTCCGTTCCGTCCACGAATGCACTTTGGAATTCTATAGCACCTTCACATTCAACTCGAGGTGCGACCCATTCGACAATGATGGGGTAGCATTCCGATGTGGCGGAACCAAGTATTCGATCTCCATGGCACAATTTGGATCAATTGTCGGGTTGTATGCGGAAGAGGATGCGGGAAACGAGGAAAATACCAGAGGGATGCGAGAGATAGGTGAGAACGAACGCCAAGCCGCGTGGGCTCAGATTGGTGAAGGGTACTACAATCCGAGTAGCACTAAGAGTACGAAGTTGAGGGATCCGCTCTACAGATACATCCATAGGCTCCTCGGCTACTCTCTTAGTCAAAGACACGATAGTGGTGGCGTCGTTGGGTTAAGAGATTTGGTTGTCCTCCACTGCATCCATACCCGCAGGCCGCTTGATGTTCCGTTCCTCATGCTCTGAAACATGCATCATAACCGCCTTGCTAGTGCACCGACCCCTATCTTCTTCGGGGGATGGGTGTACCGTCTCTTCAGGCACTTCACACGCATACCTAGGTCATTCGAGAGGAGCCCATGGTCGGGTAGGGTAGATATACACATCTGCCGCTCGATGAGCCTAATTTATGAAGCTGAAGACGGGACGGTAAGCTTTCAAGGGATGCAAGGTCATGCATGGAACCCGCAAGAAGCACTTGTCCTCCACACTCCACAACATCATCAGTACGAATACCAGCCCCATGGTGATCCGGGCCAATCCTCCTCCCTGGGAGGCGGTTCTCCTAACTTTCAAAGTTTACATGATTTGTTGCAGGAAAACCTCATGTGCACCCGGAACACCTACAATATGGAAAGCCACACGTACAACCGGGTTGGGGCCATCGAGAGAAACATATCCGATATCCAAAATGATATTGGATATATTCGGGACCACATTGCGGGCCATGGAGGGGACGACGATGATGATGATGACGATGCCATGGAGTAGGCGGGAGGAGCGGAGGAAGAAGTGGTTGGTTGATAATTCCCCAGGTTAACCTTTTCTAATCTTGAACAATTGATGGCCTGCGTGCCAAGTGTTGAACAATTTACTTTCCCTAACTTCTTTTATTTTCTGCATTTATTTTTCTTTTAACTTTGACATGGATGTTGAATTTGGTAAAAGTAGGATGCTTGCTATGGTATGGTATGGTGTTTATTGATTAAGCAGGTACATACACGGCTTAGAGTACTAAACCTTAGTACTACTAAAGCCGGGACAGGAAAACCGAGGAAAGAAACCTGTTTTTCAACCTTGCAGATTGTCCGCACGGGGCCGTGTCCAGCCGACACGCCCCCGTGCCCAGTCCCCTGAACATGCTGTTTGTTTTAATTCTGCAGATCTTGACAGACACGGGGTCGTGTTCACCCAACACGCCCCCGTGTTCACCTTCTGTAAGTTTTCGTTACTGGCACCTGAGCACAGGGCCGTGTCCACTCAACACGGGGTCGTGCCCAGGTAACCAGTAACATAATTTTTTTTGCTTTTTACACCTTTTTACACATTCAATCAACCTAAAAACTTATTTTTGGGACACATTGAGGACAATGTGTAATTTAAGTGTGGGAGGATGCTAAAACCTTGAATCTTGCAAATGCTAAATACAAGCCTTACACAAAACTCTATTGGAACCGCTAATCACCCCAAATTTTTTTCAAAAATTTTTCAATTTTTTTTTACTTGTCTAGGTTTAACTTGGGAATTTCAAGTTCTAAAAAGGTTATATTTTTACGAATTTACAACCAATAGCGTCGTGATAAAAAGAACCAACATAAGAAAATTATGAAAAGGCATGGCAAACTCAATTAAAATTTGATTATATATACTTGATCACATAAAAACCCATTCCCACAAAAGTGAGTTTTGAGCCTTTATTGAGCATACAAATACATATCTTTAAACTAAATGCTCATCTTTCGTTTCTTGTGTGAATAGCCGCTTGGTTCTTACAACTCTAGAACTTGCCATGACGATACATTCCCGGTCCCTACCAACTTAAACCCGAGTAAGTAAATGACGGAGGCATTAGGACTAACCCTTTTTATTTCTACACCATTATTTTTCTTTTTTTTTTACCACCTACCCAAAATCCCCCTAGTTAGCCCCTTTGAGCCTAAACCTTTTCATTTAATAACCCAAACCAAACACCCTTTTACCCTCCAAAACCTTTTTCATTTTTAACCCTTTGTTTTAGTAACCAGCTCGGTCTTTCGTATGACTTTTGAAAAAAAAAAAATGTGTTGATGATGAAGCAAAAGAAAATAAACAAACAAGTTCATCAAAAATAACTTTGTTTGAATAGTAGCTTCATCAAAATAAAAGTTACAAAAATAAAAAGTCTTATGAAAACCGACGCTTGTTACGCTTTTCGCCCTTTTTCTACTAACCACTAATCCAACCACCTACCTTTAACCCAAGCCTAACCCTTCACCCAAAAGTCCTATTGATATTTACAAAGGTATATAAGTTAAAAAGGAGGAGGATTGATTGCTTGGCAAGCCTATGGTAGGAGTAAGTTCCATGCCGCTCTCGAGTGATCCACAAAAAATACATTTTCGACCGAGTGTTGAGTGATCCCCGTGAGGTATGTGAACTTGTATATAAATAGAATTTTAAAGAGGCATGTTATGCCCTAATAAGTAATTTATCTTATGAAAAGTTTTAAATAAATCATGACGAATAGGATTGTAAATAAATAAAAATAAAACTAAATAAAGAATCTTGGAAATCCTGACACTCTATGACAAGCCCAAAAACCTTCTTCTCTACCCATTCCATTTAGGAGTGTAATAGCCACATTATAAAGAGTTTTGCTTGAGGACAAGCAAAGATTCAAGTGTGGGGGTATTTGATGTGTGCAAAATGCAACATATAAATTACATCAATTGTGGCATAAAACTAACCCTTTTTTAGTACTAATGTTGGAAAAAGTGTGCTTTTGTCTTCCTTTTGTATTTTCAGGATTAAATGAGCTCAAATTAACAAAAGAAGCAAAAAGACATCAAAATCTAACATAAATATAAGAAAAGAAACAAGACGTGACATGCCCGACCCCACGACAGCATTTTCCCAAGCAAAACAAGATAACAGAAGACTGAACACGCCCCGTGCTCTGCCAGCACGGGGGCGTGCCCAAGTGTCAGCAGAAAAGACAAAGTGGTAGAAGCCTCTATTGCCCACCACGGGGCCGTGCTCAGCGGACACGGGTGTGACAACCCGTGATTTACGGCTCTTAATTACGTGATTAACAAGTGATTAACGCGATAATAATTAGTGTTTACAGCGCGAATTAACTTAACTAGGCCTTTGGAGTGCCCAGGAACGTTCATTCAGCTTTACAGTGCGCGAACGGTGGTATTACAGAGAAGCTTGTGAAACGTTAAACGGCAACGGATTGAAACCGAACAGAATACTGACAACGCCGACAAATATTAAACTTTTACGCTATATTTAGCTCCGTAATTAATTTTAGTGACTACAGTCGAAACCGGATCGAAAAACGGATTACAGACGACAACGATTTATTTTTTCGCGATTATTACCGTGACCGACGAACGGGCGCGCAAACAACGACTACCGACCGTATTTTTGTGTATCTTAATTTTTGACGCTAAACGGAGTTCTGGATTTGACAACGGGTCTCGTAGGAATTACGGGCCGCTTACGCACGAGATGGACTTGTGGGCCCTGGACCCAAGCCCAAAACCCACAAGCCTAAACCCGCACATAATATATCAGATCTCCAAAGATCTCTACAAGATTCATAAGAATCCTACAAGATTTGCAAAATCTCTAGAATATCTATGCAAAATCTACCCAAAATCTTTATTAGATACACAATATCTCCATTAAATCTTCATAAAATCTACAAGAGATCCTTATGGATCTATATACGCGGGACATAAGTGAATCACACTAGTCATTACCCACTTGAGTGAGTATAAGAAACCACACCCCCCTTTATTTCTTTTACACTCACACACATAAACCAGGCACCTTATCCTCTCTACCCTCTCCCTCTCGATTTCAACCTGCAAACACACACAGACATCAAGACTGTCTTCCCATCTCGACAACTAACCGGAGCTGTAAACCGGCCGGAGAATGGGTTCCGGTGAGACACCCCATCCGACAGCACACACACAAGCAGCCCCCCCCCCCCCCCCTCTTCGTTCTGCTCCGACGATTTCAGACCGGCGACCACAAGGAGGGCCGACAAGTTGATGGCGTATGGCGGCGGGACACGAAGAAGGAGAGTGAGAGAGAGGGAGAGAGAAAGACGGCGGCGGTGGCGGTGGTTCTTCACGGCGGCGACAAACAGAGAAAGAAGAAGTCTCGGTCCGGTGGTCGGAGCCACGGACCGACGGTCGGAGCCACGGACCGGCGGTCGAAGCCTCGGACCGGCGGTCGGAGCCTCGGACTAGCGGTCTTCGTCATTATCCGACGAATTCCGGTACGATATTGATCTTGTTCCCCGATTCTTTTCACGAAGACGATGTTCAGTTTAGATTTGGGTTCGCTCAGATTGTTTACGGGTTCGGGTGTTACGGGTCTGACTCGGCTTCGGTTCAGCTGGTGGTTCAGCGGGTTCAAGGTTCGGGTGACGTCTCGGGTTCCGATCTAGTGTGGTTCAGGTTCGTGTCAGCAGGTTTGAATGATAGTTCAAAGCTTTCGGTTCAGTTATCAACGGGTCTCGGTTTCGGTACGGGTCAGATTATGATGCGGTTCAGTTGACTCGGTCAAACCGAGTCAACTCGGTCAACTCAGCGGTCAAAACAGTCAACAACAGTAACTACCGGTCAAACCTAGTCAACGGACGGTCAACATGAGTCGAATGCAGTCAATGGTTATTCCGAGACTCGGTAAACTTTTACGACGCGAAATTTTTGAATTTATAGTTATACACTTTTAGTTAGTTACGCGCCCGAGCTCGAACCGAATCGTTTAGAATTTATTTACGTTTTGATATATTTGACGTGAAATTTATATATTCGATTACATTGCGTTGAATTATTGTTGAATTTTGAAAATCGACACTTAGTTGTCGGGGGCGTCCAAAAACAGAGGAAACTCTGCCCGTTTTTCGAGAAACACCCTTAAACACGACACGTATTATATTTCAAAAACGACGCTTAACGGAATTCGAGTTTATAATACGTCAAACCTTGATAATTCCAAACGCTTTTACAAATAAATATAATGTTATATTTATTTCGAACGTCGTCAACTCGTATACTTTTACAAATAAATATAGCTCATATATTTATTCCGTATTTCAAACGACACTACAATTGTGTTACTAAAATAAATATAGTTATTCTAAATGTCATACAACGCGAAATCTCTTACAAAAATAAATATGGTTTATATTTATTTTCAAACATAACAACTCGACGATTTCTTTATAAAATAAATATAATTCTTCATATTTATTTTATACGCCTAGACGGCATATACGTATATTTTCGGCAAATATACACAAGACGTGATATATATAATACAGGTTATTATATATTATTTTCATACGAAACGCGATATATGATACGAGTTTGTTATATGATATTTTCATAGAAATATTCTTTTATACACGTATGACTACTCGAGACGGCTAACGCACTTACAACGATATATTTATATATTTTTATATAAATATTTATTCATTTTAAGCATCTCGAAAACTAAGTCTTTTTCAAGACTTATTAAATTACTACTGACATTAAACGAGACTTAACAAGTATAACTTAATTATTTTCGTTAAGTTAATAACTTACCGTTGAATCGTTCGATTAACGATTCGGTAGAGCTCGATGACACGTAGTTTAGATACTGCGTTTATTAGAAACTTATTAGATATTCCGTGTTAGGAATATTGTAGAATGCACGCTAGCAAGTCAAGTCTTGGAAACGACATCACGAAGTCGTAATTAGCTAGCTTTGCACAGGAATATTCAGGTGAGTTCATAACCCCACTCTTTACTGTTTTACAGTTTTGTAAATGTTTTCGGGGTGGAAAGACATGCACGTTTTGCAAAAACATACAAAGTTTTGAACAAACGCAAAACTCGTATTTCTAAATCATATTACGAAGGGATTTCAAGGAACTCAAATGATTTACGAAAGGTTTATACTAAACATACCGGTTTTTACAAAACAAAGGTGTATTATCAAAATGAATAATTTCCATGACTAGGGATGGATCGTTTGGCAATGATATATATAGAGAATGAGGAGCCAGCCTTAGTGGCTGGGGAGGCCAGCCTTAGTGGCTGGGGAGGATCAGCCTTAGAGGCTGGGGTAGAATACATGTTACAATTTTTAACAGACATTTTTTACACATGGTATGGTTAGCGTAAGGAGGTTTACTACTTAGATCATGTGAGTGGGTAGGAGCAACATGAGGCCATTAGTCCTCATGGTAGGACCGAGGGACAGGAGCGATAGATCTATCTGGGTGTAGCGAGCCCAGCCCCAGGCCAAACTAGAAACGGACCTCGGGGTGACTTTGTCCACATACTAATGCCGTGGCGAAATCTGCTAGGTTTGAGTCTCCCTACTTGCACTTCACACATATCAGTGGCCTTGCAAACCATTGGTGATCTCAATTCCCTTATTTGCTACATACCAGGGACATATATACGAAACTACTTGTTCATACAAATTAAAATACCATGTTTTATACAAATTCAAAGCACATGATTATGCGGGTAAGGAGTCAAAGTCAGGGTGGGCATTGACGGTTATATGAACATTACAAATACATGGTTTTATGAACATAACGTGTTACAAACACAACGTTTCCATATAACTTGGTAAGAAAATGATTTTTAAATTCATTTTCTCAATACTATTTCAAAAACCGGTTATTCCAAAGATTTATTTCAAATCTTTCACAATACCAAAGATTTATTTCAAACCTTTCACAACTCAAAAGATTTACCTCAAATCTTTTACAAACAAACTATGAACTCGCTCAACATTATGTTGATTTTTCTCGCATGTTCTTTCTCAGGTTACATTTCTAAGACAAGGCACGGTTGGAATAGGAGAACCATTGGAGACTCGAGTACTTAGCGGGCGTTCAATTTTTTTCTAAAAGACTCTGCTTATATGCTTCCGCTGTGCAATGACGATACCAGTCCAGTCACGCCAATGCTCTGATAATTTCGGGGTGTGACAACGGGGCCGTGGTCAACTATAAGATTCGCACAATCCAGGCAAATCTTCATAGTACAAAGATTCTTCTGCACCACGGGGTCGTGCTCAGCGGACACGGGGGCTTGGTCAACTAATAAGACAAGCTGCATTAAATGAAGAAAGAGAAGGATGTGGACACGGGGCCGTGCCCACTGGACACGGGGCCGTGCCCACTGGACACGGGGCCGTGCCTGAGCTTCTGTTCAGCCTATAAATAGGAGTGCTTGGCTCAAGCTCAAACCATCCCTTGGCACACCACCTCTCTCACACTTCACCCACCACCCACCACCACCATAACACCATCATCCACCACCATCATCCATTGTCCATCATAGAGTGTGTGAGTCGTCTCGGGACCCAAGATTGATCGTAAGAGTTCTTGACAATCAAGGCCATGTTTGCCTAAGTCTCTTACATCACTTGGTGAAGACAAGTGTCTAGTGTAATACTTTTTATTTCTAATCTTTTCGCACTTTTTATTTGGTTTTGTATTAATGACTTTAATAACTAGTTTCTTATATTGAAGGTGATCTTTCCTTCTCGTTTGTCCGTGGTGTCTTGACATTATTTTACTGTCTATATAAAATAAAAGATTTTCACCATTCATATCTCCACGGTTTATATGGAGGTATGTTGGCTACCTGGTCGGGGGTTAAGGGAACGGTTTGGTAAAGGTCTTGCCATTGTTCAGCGTTTAGAGGTCCTGCAATGGACCTGGGTCAAATTTAGTAGGACCTCCTTCAATACTTAACGGTATTGGATGGCGGGGGTCCAAACTCTTTGATCCCCTCATAAGTTAACTACTATTAATACTATAACCCGGCTATTTAGGACTGTATCCCTGCTGACTCAGATTACTTAGTCGAGGGTAACGTCACCTCCAAAAGAGGGGCCTACCATAATTTGCTTAATAACTTAATTAATTATCTTTCAATAATCCGACCCTTTAGGATTGTATCCTTGCTGACTCAAACTACTGGGTTGAGGGTAACGCCACCTTCAAAAGATGGGCCTACTACAATAACTAAGATAATCTCTTAAATAAGTGCAAAAGTGCGGAAATAATCAAAGGTTACACTATACACGAGTCGGAACCAAGTGATTCATCTTGTCTATCTGTTTTTATTTTTATTTTTATTTTCAGCATTTTTGTTAGTTTTTATTTTTCTTAGCTTAAAACTCTTTTTTCTAAACTTTTTGATTTGATTAGACGTTGAGGATAAACCGGTACTAAAAACTCTTGTGTCCTTGGACGACCTCGGTATCTTACCAACACTATACTACGCTCACGATGGGTGCACTTGCCCATATGTGTGTTTAGTGTTAGTAAATATCGTGTTTTATAAATTTAAAACTTGACTAAAAAAGTGTTAAAGGGGCTTAAAATATACACCTAATATATATAACACTCGACACCCATCAACACCAAACCTTTTATCCACTGATGTAATATAATATTTTGGGATTTTTAAAGATTTTTAATTATTTTTAACCTGCTCATAACCTAAGGTTATGGCCTTGATTCGGTAAATACCGATTATACCCTTTTTGGTTATAAAATGAGTTCTACATAGTATTTTGACTCCAATTCAATTGCTACTGATTTTATATAATAAATGAAGTATTTTGAACTTTATAACCTGATCAGAAAACTCAGATTTCCTGTATAACCCGGAAATCGCTTAAAATGGCTTTTAAAGCGTATTAAACACATAGTTTAGGTTTAAAACCATTTTTGCCATATAAGACTTATCCCAACTGATATGACCTATTAAAATAAGTTATTTTACTGATGTATTCGGACCCGAATCTCAGAATTTCATTTAATCTCTTTTATAACCTTTAAAATGACCAAAATACCCCTACGAGGCTTAAATTAAGATTAAACTCGTTTTGGGCATAATGGAAGATATCCTACTGATATCACAACATATTTAAGGCATATTAACTTAGGAAACCTGTTAGTGACTCTTTCGGGTACCCGTTATGCGTTATTCGCGTTCGGTTCGGTTTATGTAACTAGTTTGCATAAATTAGCCGAAACGGGTCAAACCTTATCGTTTTTATCTCAAAATCCAGAATGTGTTTAGATTACCCATATTATACAAGTCTTCAAACTTGTCGGGTCTAAATAACATTCTATTCCGGTCTTCGCTTAATCGTGCGTTCGAACCGTATCTTTATTTAAAACTAACCGGTCTAAATTTAGGCTTAATTAAAGACCCGTTAGGATTCTAATAGGTTATTATAAACCTTCGTTCCAGAATAGGAGACCCGGTAAAAGCTACACGCACTTGCTATTTGTGATTGATACTTGCAAAGGTAAATACTTTTAACTTATTTTCCCTATACGGGCTTGGGGTATGGTATATAAAATACCGCTTGGTCGGGCATTGAATCTTTAATCGAATAGAGGTTAAATCATTGATATGCTCCGTTTTGAAATGTTTTGTTTGCTTAAAGTCTTTCGGGGGTTAATGACCATGTCCCGAATATCCTTGGCATCGTCTTACGAGATGGCCACGACCTGAGCACGGGGTGTAGGCGTACACCCGTCAGTGCATAAATAAATAATGTGGTGTGTCTATTGATCTTTAACCCGGTCTACGGATCGGGCTACTGAACGCATAAGGAACATGTAATTCTTTTACAAGATTATATTCAAATAATTATCCCAAGTTATAAAAAGTTTGTGCCACGTGCATTCAAATCAATTTTATTAAACCTTTTCAAAATGAGTCAGTTAATTGTATTTACCAGTGCAGGTACTACGCGAACTAGCCTGGCTTTCTCCTAGCGTCCACAATAAGTCTCGCAAGCTTGGATGTCAAAACTGTTGAACAATGTTTCCTTTTTATTTTGATCCACATGTGGATTATTTTCAACTGTTTGTGATACTTGATATTACAATTATATTCGGTTGAAATATATCTATCTTTTGCTTCCGCTGTGCATATTAAATATTGTGTTGTTTGACTATAACGATATCAACTACATCACGATACTCCCCACCGGGCCCACCGGTAATACGTGGAAATATCGGGGTGTGACACGAGGTAAAATGCTTATGAAGTTGAGGTGCTAGATATGCCAAGGCGACATATGAAGCAGAATTTGAAGGTTAAGTCAATGTATGAGAAAATGTTTTTGAAAACTATGCATGGGGTTCTTTTAGAAATGTGTTTAATGTTTTTGAAACCTTACATAATATTTTTGAAATCATAAAATATTAGGTAAGTATATTTATAAAATGTTTTAAAATCATGCAAGATGAATTTTGAAATTATGTATAAGGTTTTTGAAAACATGAATGATGTTTTTTTTTTTGAATCATGCACTTGATATATTAGTAAATATACTATGTTAAAAATGTTTTCAAACTATGTGGAATATTTTGAAATCATGAAGGTTGTTTTGAAAACTTATACTATGTATGTTGTCATGGAAACCAAAATGTAATGGGTATGAGATCGAAAAATTACCCTTAGTTATCTAACCAAAGATTTAAAGGCACAGATGTGCAAAAAGCACGATTACTCATAATGTCACTTTATTTCCTGTACTTCGTTTCTTAAAATGAAACGAGTACTTTAGAATTTTCAAGGAAATCATGAGCAAACACAAGAATGGGAGAATCACAAGAGTAGTTTGTAAAGAACATAGTTCCTTGATGTAGGTATCATAGGGAAATGCCATACACACATGTAACAACACTTGTATATCAGAATTATGAACAACAATTTATTTATGAACAAAACAGATTGTTTCAGGGTTCAACAAAAGACACAAAAGCAACAGATACAAACTATTCAAAGTAGCAACATCTTCAAATCAGCCAACTACTCATCCGTGGGTCAGGTTTGCAACAGCTTTGTTTTGGATAGCAAAGCGGCATATGTTAACCAAATGTCCCCATCGTCCACAGTAGGTACATTTGAAACAGGGCATGTGATTCGGATGATGACGGTTGCATCGCTTACACCATGCAGCAGTTCCCTTGTACAGCTTCTTAGCTGGTGGTGCTGCCACCTGACTAGGTCCTGCTTGTTTTGGTGCAACCGCTGCGGGATTCTTTGAGGCTTTACGTTTCTTTGGTTTTGGTGAAGGCTTGGCTTCTGTTTCCTTTGGTGTCTCTTGAGTAGCTTCATCCGTGAGACGAGCCATGGCAGCAGCTAATTCTACATTCTTCAGGACTACTTCGCCTATTCGCTGGGCAAATTTGGTAGTCTGCTCGGATATCTGAGCGTCGTTGCGATGAAGAGACATTCTAGAAGAAATGAAAGGTATAGGAAGAAACAAGTGAAATGTTATCGGATAATCAAAACAGAATGACAACGCATAAAAATTACGATCATTTGTTTGTTACCTAAGGCAAACAAATGAGATGGTGACTAATCAAAGTAATCGGGTCATATTAATGTATCGCGAAGACATGCTTTAGCCTATAAGTGGAGACTCACCCCAAGAGTTCCCAGGTAAGAGTGACTGGTCCGATTATGTGGATTTGTACGAACACTCTGGCCTTAGATAGAAAACTCAGAGTACAGGCATCCACCCTTCCAGATTGCACGTGTTCACATAATAAGACCCAACTTTGACGAGATTTTGAAAACTTAGAGAGTGCAAGACCTAGTAATCAATCATCCTAGAACAGATGATTGGTTTTCGAAGCGGATTCAAAATTTGTGTTCTTGTTGCGGTTGTCACCTAAGGATAAGTGACGGTATCGTTTTAAGATCTAAACGCAAGTAAACTCGCGTTAGGGTCCTAGGAAGGTTATAGACTAGGTCAAAGCATTACTAATAACATAATTCCCTATAACCATGAGCTCTGATACCAACTAATCTGTCACGCCCCGACCGCGTAAAACAACAAATCACGGCGGAATCGTCGGGGAGTGTTGTAACAGAATCATTGTTTCATAACACATGGAAATTGAAGTTTTGTTTTATTAAATTGAAATAGGTTACAATGTCTTAAAAACAAAGAACATAACAAAATTAACTAGTCTTGCATCTTTTATTGTTACTAAGGCCCAAGTCTGCCTAAGTATATCTTGATCAATCCTATGCATCATCTCCTGAAAACACATGTGAAAATAGGTACGTCAGCATAAAAATGCCTGTGAGATACATAGGTTTTATTGATTTAGGATTCATGACTTGTAAGTTTAAAGAAAATGTTTATGAAAAGTTAGTCATGAACCTTGTAAAATGTTTTCTTTTATAAATCATACAAATAGTGATAAGAAATCAGATGATATAAAAGAAAGATGCACAGATAAATAAATGACCAAGTAAAATGAGTTTGTATAAAATGTGTTGTTTGTAAAAAAAATGTTTCATGAAGATGTGATACAAGTGTAATATGTATTATGTCTAACTTGAAATGGTTTAACTAACGCTACGATATGTAATACCATAAAAGCACTTATATATAGGAAGTACCAGCGGCGTATCCACCATGCTTTTATCATATTACACAAGCCTCGTTACTTAAATCACTTACCAAAACAAACCACCAAAAATGTCTTGTTTAAACCAATTGTCAAATGTTTATGTAAAAACCATGTCTATTGTCAAATGTAAATCATGTAATGTGTAAACAAATGTCATGTATGATAAGTAAAAAGTGACTACTTAATCATTTGTAAAAATGCACAAAACAAAGTATTTGAATAAATCAAAAGTTATGCTTTGTAAAATAATGAATGCTTTACTGATACAAACATCTATGCGGTATTGTTTTAATGCATACACTCAAGCCTTGCGACTGTGGCGACAAACCCTTAATTGAAATTAAAGGTTTATCTAAACAATGTATATCAAATTTGGTCATTCCTTCCATCCAAACAAACCTAGGATCTCAGAAATGGGAGTTGTCAATTCCTATGGTACCGCTACCTACTAACGAACGGCGTGATCAATGTTAATGAATGTATTTTTGTCCCATTTAAACAAACCAAATGTCATACCAAAATGTAAGCATGTTTTATGAAAATAATGTACTAAGTATGCAACAAATGAACATACATAGCATGAAATGTAATGTAAAACAATGTACTAAATATGCACTAAATGGACATACATAGCATGAAATGTAATGTAAAATAATGTACTAAGTATGCAACAAATGAACATACATAGCATGAAATGTAATGTAAAACAATGTACTAAGTATGCATTAAATGGACATACATAGCAAAACATAATGAAATCATGTACTATACGTGTACTAATGAACATAGCAAATATGATATAAAAACATGGAAAGCACGAAAGTAACAAGTAGGCACATGTGTTTCACCCCAAAATGTTTGAAAAACAGTAAAAGAGGGGATTATGTACTCACTTGAGGGTGCTTAGAAGTCTTGAATAACAACCAAGCAAAGCTATAAAGATCACGGAAATCAGACGGCACCTAATATAGGTAACTACGTTCATAAACGGACCTAAATCGGAAGATCGGATAGAACGAGGTTTCGTAAACCAGATGAGTATAGGAACTCATGTAATATGGTTTAACAAAGCCTACATCCTAAATCGAAACCTAACCTAAGTGCTTACGACCCAATACGACCCGTTTAGGTAGCTTACGCTACTTTAACGTGTCGTTCGCGTAAAACGCGTTCGGACCGCCTAACTAGTCCTATGACAAGTATTATATGCCTTATCATGTCTAATAATGTTACCTAATCAGTTTGGATGTCAAAATTTAGGTTACATATGCTTAAAATGAATTTATGCGCAAAAAGGGCATTTTGGTCATTTTCCTAAGGCATATAAACTATCTATCATACAACTAACTAAACGAAGTGACCATAAGGTATAACCTCGGCAGGTTATTCCCTATACAACTATGGTCACCTAATGTGTTTGGTAGGATCCTAATGATCGACCAAACGGGTCGGGTTCGAAAGTCTAAGAGGTTGTTTAGACCGCTTATCTTACGACCCTATATAAGCACTAAACCTAAAAGTGATGAGTTAAACATGTTAAAACATGTTTAACGAAGTTAGAAAACAAGTTTGGTATCAAAACAAAGGGTCTTCATACCCAAGAGTAGTTTGGTTGCAAAATACGCAAGAATACGCATTTTGACCAAAACTACGACTCCTCACTACGCCTAAATAACATGGTAATCAGTAGGTATAGTCACAAAGGACTATAACCATCGTGATTACGCTTACATTGCGAAGTTCAAACGAACTTCGTGTTGACCAAAACGAGGTCAAAGCAGAAAGTCAAACACTGTTTGACTTTCATGCTTGAAATACAAGAACAAGCATGAAGGAAAACTTACAAAAGGTCCAAGACTTGAAGATTTGATCAAGAACAACTCATGTATGAAGCCTTCATAGATGAGAGCTTCAACTTAGAGTTGAATTTGAATCAAATGTGTGAAGAAGAAGTGAAATGGAAGTGGGTATTTATAGATTTCATAGAACCGTTAGGATCGTTCCTCGATAATTGAGCTTCAATCTGGACCGTACACATAGGGCACATGGTTTTGGAATACTAGGGGTGCCCAAAAACCATCATACGGTATTGCAAATGTTACAAAATAGCCCCTAAACTTCAAGATAAGTGCTGGAAATAACCTGCTGTTGCTGAAACTGAACTTTCTGTCCAGATAGGGTGGTGGCATGGCGCCACAGCACCACCAGATAGTGGTGGCGTCATGCCACCACATGCCCAGATTCAGAAAGTTTGCCAAAATGGCAGAAATGGTCCCTACAACACTTTTAAGCCGTTTTCGATGCATTTAAACTCCGTTAACCCATTTTCAAGGCTCAATAATGAAGTCTAAGTATAGGAGGCATGAGATATGCTTGAAAATGTCTCAGATGTCGGTTCGTTTGGTCGTACGATTGCGTTGTTCGGTTAATTACGACGAAACACGAACGGAAGCGAAAAACGATCCAATTTACGCGACGAATGGAATTTTATCATGCCAATCACTAAAATAAAGTATTTTAATGATTACATAAATTTTTGGATGTCCGGATATATTCAGAACGTAAGATATGCGCGAAAATGCAAACTTATGCACTTTTTGACGCTTTTAGTCCCTGTTGATCAAATATGTTTATTTTTGCGCACCAAACACCTCAAAGCCTATTTCTAAGCTATATAAGGAATATTTAGGGAATGTTTAACTTATGATCAAGTTCCAGAATGTTCGTTACAGTATGAATCAGCATACTTTCGCAGTTTGTCGAAATTAGTCCCTGTAAGCGAACAAACTTGATTTCGACACACCAAACCTTCCTAAACTTATTTCTAAGTTATGTAAAGGTTATTTAAGGTATGTTAAGCCCATGTCACTGTTCCGGAGTGTTTGTTGCATTAAACTGGTTACGTTTATGCATCAGTTCTCGTATAACTTCCCAGAAAGCAATTTAGAGCTCGAAATCGAACAAGAATTGATATGTGCAAATGATACACATATTTATACGAATCCCAAGTATGAAATACAATATTTCATTGGTTTGGTATCTTTTTGATGGCTGTGGAGGCACAGGTGTCACACAAATCATTTATAACTTGGGACAATTATTTAAAGATAATCTTATATACATATTTACATGTTTGTCATACAACTGGGGCCGGTTTGGAAGCCGGTCATGATTAACCGACTCACCACTTATAGAACCCACAAAGGAGTTATCCCCAACATGTGGGTTTATTTTAGCATTTGCATCTGTCAGGTGTATGCCTACACCCCGTGCATAGGTCGTGGCCATCTTCAAATAAAATGAGCCGAGGATATCCAGGACACAGTCGTATTAACCCCCAATGTTTATGTTATCAAACAAGACAGATTAAAACGGGTTATGTAAATTTATTAATCACAATTCAATTAAATGATTTCATACCCGACCAAGTGGTATTATTATAATACCATATCCTAATCTCGTATAAGGGAAAATAAGTTAAAAGTATTTACCTGAGCTAGATGTGAAGAAGTAACTCAGCCGTATATTCCTAAAGCCTTATGATAATACCTTCTACTGAAGCTACTCAATCTGTATAGAAGGTTTAATAACCTATTAGGATACTAATGGGTCTTTATTTAAGTCAATGACTTAGACCGGCTAGCTTGAAAGAAACTTTACAATTCTAAACGCTAGATTGAGCGGAGACCAGAATAGAATGTGATTTAGACCCGACAAGTTTGGATACTTGTATAATATGGGTAAACTAAGCACATTCTGGAATTTGAGGATTTAATGATAAGATTAAACCCGTTTCGGTTATTTTACGTAAACTAGTCACATACACCGATCCGAACGCATAAATGCATAACGGGCAACCAAATAAATTATATACATGTCTCAATTTTTATTATGCTTAAAATATGTTAATACATCAGTAGGATGTTAACATATATGCCCAAGAAGTATTTTAAACATTTTTCAGTCCCGTAGGGGCATTTTGGTCATTTTAATGATTATAAAAGAGATTTTATAATAAACTGAGGTTCTGGTCTTTGGTAATCAGTAAAAATATTTATCTTATCACATTACATCAGTAAGATATTATACATATGTGAGGTTTACCATTTATGGCCAAACTATGCCCCGAAAGGGCATTTTGGTCATTTCACATATGCCTTTAAGGACATTTTTGGAAATCTGAGTTCATGACTTATACTTACTGTAATAATATTAAAATTTGTTTAAAAATTTAGTAGGTAGTAAGTCTTAGGTGTTAAATAGGGTTTTAAACCATACTATGCACCTAGTTAGTGTAAAACTCGCTAATTGACGATAATTAAGATATTTATGTAAATCTGAGATTTTGATCAGTTTTAAATGCTCAAAATAATTTATTTAATGTATGAAATCAGTAGGAAAATTTTTGGCATTCAAATCATTTGTTAATCTCATTTTATGCATGAAAGGGGTACTATCGTCATTTAACGAATTACACAAGAACTCCATGATTTGATCAGTTTATAATATGACCAAAAATCCTATAAATCCTTAAAAATAATATCTTAACAGTAGGTAATGAGTTTTGGGTAAAAATCCAAGTTTAAACATGTCTTATGCAAGATATCGTAATTAAATTAATAAAAAGCTTTTATTTACGATATCGAGCATAACTTCTGTTTGAGACCAAGAACTGATGTCAAATTTTCGGGACAAGCTTATATATCAGTAACAAGTGTTTTTGTCCTCTCACATTTCTAAAAATCTCATTTATATGTCAAAAGGGCTATTATGGCATTTATAAGCATAATAACAAACAAGAGCATATAATTTAAACTACTAAGGACCAAGTAATATAACTCAAGGGGGTTTTATTACTGTATAATGTGGTCCTAATGGAAGCTTAAAACATGGAAGAATTAAGCTCAATCGGGTCAGAACTGAAAGTCAAAGCAAAAGTCAAGCTTTTGCGACTTTCGGTTATGAACCGACCTTAAACTGATAATTGTCGGGTTAGACATGTTTAAATATGTTCTAATACCAATTACCAAGTTAAGAACTGGGCTTCTGTCGCGGGCCGCGTAAGAATCAAAGAAGGTTTACGTGGGCCGCGACAACCTTCTGTTCAGGTGAAACTTGTTTTAACTTTGGCAGTTTCAGTCCCTGGCCCTTAAAAACCTTATACAACTTCATTTTTGGCATAAAAGACCCTTGTAGTTAGTTTGTAGAGGTTCAAGGGAGTATAACCAAACTCCGTTAGGCCCGGTTTCGTTAACAGATCACCATAAACACAAGTTTCTTATTATTGACACTTTTAACCCAAAGTCATGAAAACTTACTTAACGATCTCAAAACCACGTGAAATTTATATCACTTATTCTTGAGAGCATATTTGAATATTTCGAAGCCTCGAATTCGTTAAAAGGTCACTCAGAGGTAGGAATTAACATGTTGACACGTTTAACCCCTGTATTTTATAATCTTTCGATTATTTTCATAAACGACTTCATATATCCAATTAATCACTTGTTTAAGAATATATTCTTTGCGTATGGTCATTCAGAGGCACAAGTTTGGCATGTTGATACTTTTAGTCCCTTTGGTTTCATATTTTTGTCATTTGTCAGCTTTAGTCCTTCAAACTCAATCTTTCACATGATTAGGGTTTAGGACACGTGTCTTCACATAATTGGACACATTTTTACGTGGTGTTACATTAGCGGGGCGCATCTGGGTCCCATTTTATGGTAACCTGCGTGAGCTTGTGATTGTTGAAGCACACAAATCTCGCTACTTGGTGCATCCTGGTTCTGACAAGATGTAGCACGACCTCAAAACTACGTACCGGTGGCCCCACATGAAAGCTAACATAGCGACCTATGTTAGTAAATGTTTGACCTGTGCTAGGGTCAAGGTTGAATACCAGAAGCCATCAGGCCTACTTCAACAACCAGAGATCCCGACATGGAAATGGGAGCAAATTTCCATGGACTTTGTTACTGGCCTACCTAGATCTCAATGAGGAAACGATACCATTTTAGTGATAGTGGATCGACTAACCAAATCTGCACACTTCCTTACTATCAAAGAATTGGATAAGTTCTCCACTTTAGCAGACATCTACCTGAAGGAAGTAGTTTCGAGGCACGGGGTGCCAACTTCCATCATTTCTGATCGTGATCCACGTTTTACATCTGATTTGTGGCAGGCGATGCACAAATCCTTTGGCTCACGTCTAGACATGAGCACAGCATATCATCCACAGACAAATGGGCAGATTGAACGCACCATTCAAACTCTTGAAGACATGCTTCGAGCATGTGTAATCGACTTTGGTAACGGTTGGGAAAGGCACCTGCCTTTGGTAGATTTTTCATATAACAATAGTTACCACACTAGCATCCAGGATGCTCCATTCGAAGCTTTGTATACACGGAAATGCCGATCACCCTTATGCTGGGCAGAAGTTGGTGACAGCCAAATCACTGGCCTATAACTCGTCGTCTACACGACGGAAACGATTGCTCAAATACAACAACGAATGGTGGCAGCTCGTGACCGTCAGAAAAGCTACGCTGATAAGCGCAGGAAACCGCTCAAGTTCCAGGTTGGGGATCGAGTGCTACTTAAAGTCTCACCTTGGAAAGGTGTGGTTCGCTTTGGCAAGCAAGGCAAGCTAAATCCACGTTATGTTGGACCTTTTGAAATCACGGAGAACATCGGAAAAGTGGCCTATAGATTGAATCTACCTGAAGAACTCAGTGGAGTTCACAACGTATTCCATGTGTCAAATCTGAAGAAGTGTCTGACAGATGAGACCCTCATAGTTCCATTCAAGGAACTCACTATCGACGATCAGTTGCGATTCGTCGAGGAACCGGTAGAAATTACGGACCGAGAAGTTAAGGTTCTCAAACGTACCAGGATACCCATTGTTTGAGTTCGTTGGAACTCCCGTCGTGGCCCAGAGTTTACCTGGGAACGAGAAGACCAAATGAAACACAAGTATCCCCAGTTGTTCGAGAAAAGTGAAACCACTACTGAGGTTGAAGCTACTGCGGAAGTTCGGGACAAAATTCCAAACCAACGGGGGATGATGTGACACCTCAGGAAAACCAGGAAACCACGCAACCTAACTATCTTCCTTAGTGACTACGTGCTAAATTTCGGGACGAAATTTCTTTCAACTTGAGGATGATGTGACAACTTGTATTTCAGAACCTATCTTTGTGCTTGATGTAACTTGTATGAACATTATGTGACTAATTAATATGTGGATTTTAATGGAATGATTGTGAGTTGGATGTTACATGTTATGTGTGATTGTGTTATAAGTGTATAATAAATCTCGATCGCACAAGCCCTTTTGGGCACACCACTCTCGACCCACACTCTTGGCACTCGAGATCAAAGGGCAGCCCATGATGGGTTCGGCCCACCCTTTACACGCATAACCTCATGAGGAGGGTGTATACTCCTTATTATTTGCAAAACACTTAACACATACAAAACCCTAAGCTCTCTCCCCTCTTCTCTTTCTTGTTCGACAACAGCCCTCCCCCTCTCTCGAAGTGAAGTCCGACGGGTGTCTCATCTCTTTTCCTCAAAGCCTTATCATCACACACACAATCCTCGGGTCGTAGATTGATTTGGTTAGTCTCCTGTTAGTTTTGATGTTTGATTGTTTGATGAAAAACATTGACGTTATGCAAGATGATTGATCCTTGATGTTGTGATAAACTATGAATACATGATTAAATAATGTATGCTTGATTGGTGTTTCTAAATGATTGAGCCGAACCTACATGATGATTATAAGATTAGTGTTGGTCTAGAATTAGGGTTTATGTGATGATGTTCATATGAGGCGGATTGATGATTTAAACGATGATGGTGTAGTGATCTCATGATAAGATTGTTAGTCATGATTCCTATGATGATTAGGGTTACATGTTAGTGTTCAAGATCACGGATTTGATTAATGAAATTGAATGTTATGATTTGTTATGAATAGATGATTGTTTAGGGTTCATATGGATTCAATGATGAATGTTTAATTTGATCGAATAAAGGCATGATTGGAAACTGTTAGTATTGATTTGGTAAAATAAATGATATAACCGATTTGCCAAAATTACAGGATTTTGTAACTGATTGCACAAGGCCAGTCGCACAAGGCCAGTCGCACAAGCTCAATCGCACAAGTCATAGGGTATAACTGTTTAAGCACACTGTACAACTCTTTTAAGCATAAGCGCACAACAGGTTGTGGATCGCACAAGATGGTGCTGATCGCACAACATGTTGGGTCGCACAAGATAGTGAACTGTTGATGTTATTTGGGCCGCACAAGATATTGGGTTTCAGGTTAATGGGCCGGGATTTGTTTTGGATCACACAACCCGTTGCGGATCGCACAAGTTGTGCTTATCGTACAACAGGTTGGGCCGGTTATTGATTGGGCCTTATTTACCGAATCGCACAAGATGATTGGGCTCGCACAAGTTTGGGCCTTATGTGTACTTGACTGCTGCTGTTAACGTGTTCTATGTGTATGCCATGATCGTTATGTGTTCGTAACTTGTTAGTTTGTGTGTAAACTTACGTGCACTACTTGAACCTAGACCTGACTTGTATGGTAACCATGTTAGGACGTGGTTGACCATAAACAGCTCGATTGACCTTTTTGCTTATCTGCCGAGCTAACCTAAGGTGAGTTCACACTTTCTACAAGGCATGGGATTCGGTGGTTGGGAATGGGTAATTGATTGAAAGGAAACCTGCGTATTCTTCTTGGGTAGAATACGTACCTCCACCCTCTTAATTGAAGGGTGACAACATTGGAACCTGCGTGATCTCCTTGTATGGGACACGTACCTCCACCCTCTTAACTGAAGGGTGACAACATTGACACTAGACAAAAACTCTTTCATTAAGTCCCTCATTTTTATATCGACTTAATCGTCAGGCCAATGGTGAACGGGTCATTAGTTAAATAGCGCTATTAGGTTTGACAAGCCTCACACCGTGCCGCAGAGGACAGGCGTGGACTAATGGATCTGGGCACGTCAATGATGATAGACATTGACTTAGGGCACCCAACTTACTCCAGTCAGTTATCGATATGGTAACGGGTCTAGTGGGATATTCATGGGGTAGTCCATACGGCTGGGAGCCAGAGTAAAAGGAAAGGAATGACTATGTTTTTAAACTATGGGGTAACCCCCACGGCAAGTAAGCCAGCTAAAAGAAACTTATGTTTTTGAAACAACTTAAAACGAACACCCAACTGTGAACTCGCTCAACTTTGTTGTTGATTCGTTACTATATACATTGCAGGTCGTTAGGTACTTAGATGGAGCTTGCGTAGGAGGACGAGGTCATTGTGGGACATGGACTGTTGAGTTCCATGTTAAACATATGAACTTTTAAACTTATGTTTGGGTTTTAAACTTTATGCTTCCGCTGATAACTTGAACTTAGTTAATTTATTTTGGACACCAATTATATTGTTGGCTGGTTTTATATTTACTTTAATACATTGTTCAATATTATTGGTGGCTTGATCCTGGTCATGTCACGCTCCCTGCGGTGATACTCCGCTTGTGGAATTTGGGGGTGTGACACTTTATTTTAAACATGTTACAGGTTGAGTATTGATGATCATACGAATCTAGTAGGGATGACTAGAAACCCGCTCAAGAAATTACTAGATTTGTTAATTTTTGTTATGTCATTATTGTTGTACTTGTATTTTCCTTTCATGTATTAGACAATTTGAATTATTAATGAAAATGGTTTTGAATTAACTATTGTCGCAAAGTAGTGTTATGTGTAATGAGCAATCTATCTTCGTCCCACTCCAATGATTTCGCCATTGGTTGGGGTGTGACATAAAAACATACTTAATTATGAGTTGTGATGTGTGTAAAATGCAACATATAAATTACATCAAATCAGGCATAAAACTAACCCTTTTTTAGTACTAATGTTGGAAAAAGTGTGCTTTTGTCTTCCTTTTGTATTTTCAGGGTTAAATGAGCGTAAATAAATAAAAGAAGCAAAAAATGCAGCTAAATCTAACACAAATACAAGAAAATGAATAAACGTGGCATGCCCGACCCCTCGACAACATCTTCCCAAGCAAAAACAGAACAACAGGAGGCTGAACACGCCCCGTGTCCAGCGGACACGGGGGCGTGCCCAAGTGTCTGCAGAAAGGACAAAGTTGTAGAAGCTTCTATTTCCCACCACGGGGGCGTGCCCAGCTCCACACGGCCGTGGTCAACGCTAAGATTCGCAGGATCCAAGAAAATCTTGATAGTACATATACGCTTCTGCACATGGGGCCGTGCCCAGCAGACACGAGGGCGTGGTCAACTAATACAGAGAAACTGCATTAAATGAAGAAAGAGAAAGTGGATGGACACGGGGCCGTGTCCGGGATTCTGTGCAAGCTATAAATAGGGGTGCTTGGTTCATTTCAAAGGCATCCCTTGACAAACCACCTCTCTCCCACTTCACCCACACTCCACCACCATCACAACACCCACATCCACCACCATCATCCATCATAGAGTGTGTGTAGTAGTCTCGGGATCCAAGATTGATAGTAAGAGTTCTTGACAATCAAAGGCCATGTTTGCCTAAGTCTCTTACATCACTTGGTGAAGACAAGCATTTAGTGTAATACTTTTGTTTTTTAATCTTTTCGCACTTTTTATTTGGTTTTGTATTAATGACTTTAATAACTAGTTTCTTATGTTGAAGGTGAAACTTCCTTATCATTTGTCCGTGGTGTCTTGGCGTTATTTTACTATCTATATAAAATAAAAGATTTACACCATTCATATCTCCACGGTCTATATGGAGATATGTTGGCTACCTAGTCGGGGGTTAAGGGAATGGTTTGGTAAGGTTCTTGCCTTGTTCAGTGTATAGATCCTGCAAGGACCTGGGTCAAGCTTACTAGGACCTCCTTCAATACCCACTGGTATTGGATGGCGGGGGTGCGAATGGCTTGATCCCCTCATATGTAAACTACTGTTAATACATTAACCCGGCTACTTGGGATTGTATCCCTGCTGACTCAAACCATTTAGCCGAGGGTAACGTCACCTTCAAAAGAGGGGCCTACCACATTACGCATTAATAACTTAATTAATTATCTTTCAATAATCCAACCCTTTAGGATTGTATCCTTGCTGACTCAAACTACTGGGTTGTGGGTAACGTCACCTTCAAAAGAGGGGCCTACTACTATAACTAAGATAATCTCTTAAAAAGTGCAAAAGTGCGGAAAACATCAAAGGTTACACTAAAGGCGAGTCGGATCCAAGTGATTCATCTTGTCTATCTGTTTGATTTTCATTTTTATTTTCAGCATTTTTTAGTTAGTTTTTATTTTCATGTTTAAAACATTTTTCTAACTTTTTGATTTGATTAGACGTTGAGTATAAACCGGTACTAAAAGCTCTTGTGTCCTTGGACGACCTCGGTATCTTACCAACACTATACTATGCTCACGATGGGTGCACTTGCCCATATGTGTGTTTAGTGTTAGTAAAATATTGTGTTTTATAAATTTAAAACTTGACTAAAGTGTTAAAAAGGGCTTAAAATATACTTAAATATATATCACACCTAACGCACATCAGTTGCTAGCATAAATAATGGAATTATTAAACTCTGGGGTCAACTACAAATTCTAGAAAGTTTGGTAAATTCTGAAGGTGGCGCACGACCATGCATACTGTTATCCGTATGACCCCGCACCTGATGTGCACCACCCTGCGATCCGCACGACCGTGCAAAACGACCAGGTCTGGATGAATCTTTTAAAACGCACGAATTTTGGCTCCATTTCCCTCCTTTGAACCCTCAACCACCTCATTTAACACCCAAACACTATTCCCAACTATAAATACAACCCCTTACCACCTACTAAACACTTTCCACTCATCTAAATCTCTCTCAAGCTCTCAAATTCTCTCAACTTTCTCAAGTAAGGCAGAATACTCCCAAGTATTCTAAATGAGTTTTCACCCATTTCTCTTCTTATTTCTTCATGTTTTCTTCTTATAAACTACTTGGATGACCTCCAGGAAGGTTTCCACAAGTTTTCCATGGTAAACTAAGGTGGAACCTCACCATATTTGAGGTCCAAAGTAGAGTTAAAATTATGCTTTGATTTTTATACTTATTTCTTGTATATTTTGACTAAAACTTGGTGAAATCTTGTACCCACTAAGCTCCCAACTAAGCTCATAGTTGTGGGTTTGTGTTGTGGTTGATTTCCACCAAGAAACAAGTTCAAAAACTCTTTCAAATTTTCCTCATACATGTCCCAAGTATGGTTATGGTTAGGTGTTATGAACTTAGGTTATTTTGTCTTTGTTCTAAATTCCTCGTTTATGATTCTAATGGGCAAGTTAGGACCCATGAAATCACATAAAAACTTAGTGTCAAAACGAGTGTCTAGACGAGATATATTTTTGCATGCATATACTTTTTATATACTTAAATTCCGAATCCGAATCTCTCACCAAATCCAAAAACTCACACACCTCCCATTTCCCCTTGTAGGGTAACTTCGGTGTTCCATCTCCAACAACTATCAAATTTGCGGTTTAACTCGGAAAGCTTTGCAAAACCGTGAGTGTACATGACCCCTTTTTATTTTAACACTTTTAGGTGTAATACGTGTAACTTATCAAAAACGCACAAATACACTTTTAAACGTGCTTACAAATAAACAATCCAATATACATGCTTGATACGATATACTTTAACTCATACATGATACTTGTTGCTTTATACTTGTCATTAACTTCGTAAGAGCCTCCCTTAACATGTATAGCGCTATAGGATTAACGCACCACCCGTATTCTTGAAGTCTTGTTAAGTAAACAAAATGGTCTTATCATTGTGATGATAGAACTACACTAGCGGGAATCTTTGGGTTGACAATTATAGTTGCATGATAGTATTGCCATGTTAGGTTCTTAGTATCCGAATTTTGCCATGTAGATTCATTCAAACTTTTGTACTTATGCTAGTACTTAAACCTGTATACTCGCCAATACGTTTATGTATTGATCTATATTTTAACACGTATTGTAGGAAACAGATGATGATGGATGAATGAAATCTAGTAGGAAGACTAGAAACACACCTTTAAATTTTAGTACTTATGTTGTATTTTGTTTCTTTAATTAAGTTGTTGTATTTGCTTCAAAACGATGTACTTGAATTTAGCAATGATATGAAATGTTTATTTTATTAAATATTGTCACAAATAGTGTTATGAAGTCTCTTGCAATTTCGTTTTCGTCTCACTCTGATTTTTCCGCCATAGGTTGGGGTGTGACAGAGGGTATATGCGTGACGATTGATATCAATAATCATAATGCACATCGGAATATGGAAATTTAAATTAAATTATACAAAAGTACAAACTTTAAAGTCCAAAGTTCAAAATAACTACACATGTTGTTCCTACTAGAAATGTCACACCCCAACCGATGGCGGAAACATCGAGGCGCGACACTGAGCGAAACAGATTGTCCAAGAGAATCCATAACAACTATTATGTTACCAAATATTTAGCGTTTACGTCCCATGCCATAAACATATAAGATAAAAACAGTTTTACAGATATTGTTCTCAAAAACAAACATTGTTCCGACAACTCAGATTTTATTAGATTTGTTTCTAGACCCCATCCTAGCTTGATTCCGGCAAGTAGAGCAAACATCCTAAACACCTGTCACATACGTTAAAATAGAGGTCAATACGCATAGTGTAAAGGTGAGCATACAAGTTTAATAGTATAATAGAAGCGAAAGCGAGTTTACGCATAACCAGCATGTAACATGTATAGTGTGAAGCAAGTAGGTTATCGACAATGAAATATGCATAGATGTAACTGCGAGTTGTAGAATGCGCAACACATATCACCACTATGACATGCGAGACGAGCCCTTAACAACCCCTGTCCACGACAGGTGCTGAGTCCAAACTATAGTACTATCGTTGCTAAGGTGTCAGGCAACAATCACTGTGTAAACATAACATACAAGCATTCATCGAGTAACACGTATAACATGTAGTAACGGTTAGCGTATAAAAGTGTTTGCGTTGTGTGATCAAAGTGATTTGATATAAGTAACGTATGTAACACCCAAAAGTGCTTAAAGCAAAAAATGATCGAGTATACTCACAGATCGTGTTTAGTAAATAAACACTCTCTTGGATTGAAGGGAGCGCTGAGAGATTAGCCTGAACAGTTAACAATAGCATAAGCGGAAGAGCGGCGCGTTAAACGGTGAAGAGTGAACCAAGTGACGAATGGTCATCCGATCGGATGACAATCTGAACGGATGGTCATTCGATCGAATCACAATCCGTTTGAATGGCCATTCAGTCGGATTGACATTCGTTTGGGATGGATGTGTTTGTGTATGATGTGACTTTGAAGTTTTCGTTGTAGCATTTTGAAAACAGAGAAGTATCTCTACCTTTCAGGTCGCCCCGTCGAACGGTCGTTCGATCGGATGGCGATCCGTCAGTTAGACATTTCTCAGAGAACAAGTTAACAGCAGGATTGTCATTCGATCGGATGGTCTTCCGATCGGATGGCAATCCGTTAGAAACTAATGATCCTTGAAAATTGTTAAAATGTTTAAGTGTTGAAGATTATGTGTCGTCCGATCGGATTGTCGTTCGATCGGATGGCAATCCAATCGGACGACAATTCGTTCGACAGTCTGGTCATTTTGAAACTTGAATGTTTTGCTAAGTTTGAAAAGTTTGCGGTTTGATCGAGATGGTATGACGACGTGTTAAACAACATAAAACCCTACCAAGTCCAGACTACCTGATCGGATGGGAATCACCCCAGTCCGATCAGTTAACTGTTCGTGACGGTTTGTTCATGTTCAACCCGAAGTCGGTTGTCTCTTTGATAGGAATCAGATCTCAGACCGACACTTCACTAGTAAACGAGTAGAAGGCCTGAACGAGCTCCGACACTTCAAGGTGCAACCTTTAGGAGTACGTGATCGCCAATGTCAAATTCAAGGGGCTTACGACGTCTATCGGCGTAACTTTTCTGACGACTCCGAGCTTTCAGCAGATTGTCTCGAATTTGGAGGATTTTGTCAGTCGATTCTTGCAATAACTCAGGTTCGGTAATTTGCGCGTCCCCGATCTCGTGCCATACAATCGGAGATCGACATCTTCTTCCGTATAATGCCTCAAATGGTGCCATTTGGATGCTAGAGTGATAACTGTTATTGTACGAGAATTCAACTAAAGGTAAATGCGAATCCCAATTACCACCGAAATCTATAACAGACGAGCGAAGCATGTCTTCGAGGGTACGAATCGTGCGTTCAGTCTGACCGTCGGTCTGGGGATGGAAAGCAGTACTAAGATTGAGAGTAGTACCAAGAGTATATTGGAACGTTTCTCAATTTATAGGCTGATCACAAGGCGGCTCGCATCCCGCGACGACCCCCTCTAAATCCTTCGTGGTCTGCGAGGGCTCTCGGGTCGGCTATAGGTTTGGCGAGTCAGCGGGGTAGCTTAGCCGTGTAACTGGACACGTGGCATGTAACGCCCTGCCTTTCCATACTTTCCATAATTAGAAAGCTCGCCTTGTAATGCTATTTTTGGAAATCTTGTATTCTTGTAATCGTCTTTTTGTTGTAATCGTTGTAAAATCCGAGACTTGGATCATAAATAAAATTCATATTTCTTTAAATTCACATTCTACATATTCATACATGCTCATATGTTCGAATTCATTGTACATCGAATCCTTATTCGTAATTCATACGCATACGATACTTATTTACGATACATGTCCATGCTTGTCCTTAAATTGTCGATACTTAAAAACCCTAATAATATGCTTAATTACACAACGATTAATCATCTAATATGTGACATATACTTGTCACTTACAAACATATTACATACTTGTACATCACACTTTTTACCTAGTTAAATCATGTTTTATTCCATGTTATACCTTATTATGAGTTAAGGAAAACATTGTTACATATTATTGCATAACTTAAACAACAAAATGGCACATTATAATGTTTAAAAAATAAAAATATATATATGGCAGCCCCTTTTAGCGCAAATCAGCCCTTATTGGTTTGGTTTTGTGGGCTTGTTTCAAGGTTTAACCCCTTCTAAACACTTCCAAAGCCCATCCCATTGAAACTCTATTTCCTTCCCTATATAATAAGTACTTCCCCACTCCTCATTCCACTTTTACAAGCCTCCAAACACTTCAAAAACCCTCCCAAACTCAGTTGAGTTTCAACCACGTTTTTGAAAGTTCTAGCCATAAAAAGTGAGTTTTAACTCACTTCCACTTCAATTTTTTTCTTGTTTCTTCTTCTACAACACTTGGATAACCTCTAGGAAGGTTCTCACAAGTTTGCTTGAGCAAACTAAGGTGAAACCTCACCATTTTTGAGGTCCAAAGTGCACCTAAATTCTGCTCATTTTTATCTTCATGTTTTGGAAGAAAACTCATGTTTTCTTTATACATTCCCTATGTCCTTATGCCACTAATCAAGACTATGATTATGTGTGCTTAAAAACAAGGTTGTAACATGCAAATCCAGAGGTTTAATCCTCAAAAACTTTTTGTTTTAATAAGGTTTTAACCTACAAGTGATGAACAAGTCCTACACTTGAAGTTGTATGATTATTTGGATAGCTTGGGCTATCCTACCTACAAATCCACACATCACTTGATGTTTTCTTAGTTAGATAGTATGTATTTCAATTCCTTAATGTAAGTTCATGACCATCCTTGTTGTCTTATGACAACTTGTGTATTGGTGAAACACAAGAGGTTCCTAAATGGAAGATTTATCTTCCTACCTCATGCATGACTTCTATGACATTCTTGTATGATAATGGACTAGAACTTATAAATATATGCTATATAGAATATATAATACTTATAGTAACCAAACTTTTGATGATAACCTAATGGTTACTTGTCAAAATGATAGGTTACAGCATCTAAGAACATAGTACTCGTTACGATTCTAATGGGTACTTTAACCCATGAAAACATTCAAACCCACATGGGTTTCATAGTGTCAAAAATGAGTGTTATGTGCTAGATGGTTATTTTCTCATATATTTACTTTCCATATACTTTTAAATTCTGAATTCCAACTCTACACATACCTTGAACCCCAAACCGTATACATTCAACCTCCTAAACTCATTTACTCGTCAACACTTGGGTAATCAGAAGAATTAGCAATTTTGTGAGTATACTTGAAACCCCCTTTTTTGTTTACCACCTTTTGGGGAGTAACATGTTAAACTATAAACTTACACTTAAACTTTATTCTTAAATGCACAAACATTCCTTATACATGCATGCATACTTGTTACTTGATACTTTAAACTTGGGGTTATACGTTTTATGTTAGACATATCATTAACTTCGTACGAGCCTATCCTTGACATATATAGCGCTATAGGATTAACGCACCGCCTGTAAACTTTAGGTTATGTTAAGAGCTTATTGCGTTTCATCATTGGTTTGATTAGTTTAACACATGCCGATTTTATTGTTTATCTTGTTTCAATAGCTTGCCATGTGGAATTGTTTAAAACTTATCTTTTTATGCTATGTATGAAAACCTGTATACTCGCCAATACATATTTGTATTGAACTATACTTTTTAACATGTTACAGGTTGACGATGACGATGCTATGAAACTGAAGTAGTGATGATGCCTAGATACACATATAGACGTTTTAGGCTTTAATATGTTGTATAAATTTTTGTACTTGTTTGTTGTATTGTTTTTCTTGTATTGAACATGTTGTATTTCAAGTTCCATGTATTGTAACATTTTGTTATGAATGAAATCAATTAGCGTTATGTGTGATGAGCACTCTTTCTTCGTCTCACTCCGATGTTTCCACCATCGGTTGGGGTGTGACATGGCACAAAGATGTACCGCCTGGTGGCACTACGTCGCACCCCGCGACGGCTAAGGGAGTCCGGGTCGCGACCCGCGACGACCTTAATTAATTATTTTTATATGATTTTTATTAATATTAACTATTAAGGTATTTTAGGTCCGTTTCT
>JARYGA010036599.1:0-25632 GCA_030545235.1 Helianthus tuberosus | reverse complement strand
TCTAATGGCAGAATTTCGATAACATGTATGAGATGGATTGGATTGCGTGGCCTTAACTTTAGGTTTCCAATACTTGTTTAACCATTGAGAATTGTAGTTACCAAAAGCGTTATATTGATTTCTTCGAAAATCACTTTGTTGATTTTGTTTTGTACGTTTGGCTGCATTCCAATCTTGATCAGAAGGTTTAGTCTTGCGATAGTTGTTTTTCATTGCCTTAGACTTTCCAGTCGTCATTGACTCTGAACAACGAAATCGGTTAGACTTGACCTTCTGATTTTGTACAAACTTCTCCTTGAACTGGGCACTTGGGAGTTGAACACAGTTTCTGGCAATGTGTCTAGCAATTCCACAATTAAAACTTGTTTGCCGTTTCATTGTGTGAGTATTTTGAAAATTTTGATACTTTAGAGAAGAATCTTTGTTTGATTTTGAATGATTGGACGTTTTGGTTTTCCTAATATGCTTTGCTTGTGGCTGGTCTGAGCATTTTGATGTCTGCTGATTAGAAGTTACACATTCATGTGATGTTGATGAACAACTTGACACCCTTTCTTTACTGAGATCATCATTTGAAGTTGATGTTTTACTTTCAAAAACTTTTTCTAATGACTCTTTATTTAACTCAAATCCTTTTTCTTCTTTATCAAAATCAGTTTCAGTATTTGAACAAGCAGAAGTCTCATCAATATGTGTTTCATCAACACATTTATCATGTGAAACTAATTCAGGTTCAATTTCAACTATAGTTTCCAATGGGATCCCACTAGATTCAACATTAGGGATTCCCACTGAGACAGATTCAGAAGAAGAATCATGATACTCCTGATTTTCTTGTGAAGAAGTTTCAGTGGTTTCACTGAATGTGTCCTGAGGGACCTCACCTGTAACACTATCATCTACCAAAGGGTTAGAAACATCAGATTCACAATCATTAAATGAAGAAAAATTATCATCAGACATATTGTTCAAAGGTTCAACACAAACATTATCAGTTTTGCCCAAAACATCAGGCTCGCAAGACGAAACATAAGCGAAAAATGACGCAAACAAAGACCGACCAAAAGCAATATCAGATTCAGTTTGTTCAAAATAATTTTCAGAAATATTAGTATGAACAACTGGTTCACTCCCAAGAACGTCTCCACATTTTACTTCAGATACTTTATCTGCACATGAAGACGAAATGTTAGGATCAATTGAGCCTTTAGAAACAAAATTTATTGGATCAGACTTCTGTTTCCCAACTTATTTGCCATTAAATGATGACTTATAGTTTTTGGGACCATAAGTCATTCGACTTTCATTTATCATCTCCTCCTCAGTCATAGGTAAATAAGTATAATTATCATTATAAGGAGGAGGAGCCTTATTAAAACCCAACCCACAACCTTTCTTTTCCTTGTATGCGAGCTGTTGATCACACAAATTTTTGACCAATTTACTAGAAGAATCAAATTTTTTTATGTTTAGCTCATTTATATGATATCTATCTCTGATATCTTCCAGTTCCTTAGTCAAAATACATACTTTCTCCTGAGCTTCAAGAAAATGGGTTGTTTTTACACTTACATCATCTTTGAGTTTGATGATGTCTTTATGCTGAGCTTCAATCTTTTCTTTATAAAGTTTTTCATTTTTAGATAACGTGAAGTTTTTATTTTTTATATCTTGATAATCCTGAATTAGCTCAGCATTATGTATTCTATAAGCTTCAACCCTTTCCCTACACTCAGGAGTATAGAAAACAGAAAGTACCTCTTCTTTGGTGAGACCTTTAACTGGAGCTGAAAGAATCTGAGTCATAAGAGCTAGGTTTTCAGCTGTAGTCTCCTCCTCAGGTGCTGGAGCCTCATCCTCAAAAATGGAAACTTGATCATTTGAAGTCATGAAAGCAATGTTGTTTGAAGCAGCTTGATTTTCTGGAGCTGAAATGTTCAGTCGCTCAATCTCCGAATTCCAATCAAAGTTGATGTCAGGCTGAACCACCAAGGCTTGAGCTAATCCCAGTGGTTGAGGACTTCCAGTAGTAGCATCATCAGTTATACTTGATGTGGTCACAAGAGCTCTTTCACGATTAGGTGTTACGGGCTGGGCAGGAGTCTGTTCTCTATTAATCGGAGGCTTTGTGCAGTTTCGAGCATAGTGTCCTTCCTCGTGACAGTTGTAACAACGTAGTTTAAAAGGCACTGTAGACGCTCCTGTAAATGAAGCACCCCATCTATTTTTACCAGTTCTTTTCATAAACCTTGTTGCCCTGAATGCAGCCATAGCCATCTGCCAAGTGATATCCATTTCTTCAACATCATCAGGATGAATCTGATGTAAGTCATCGCCACACCATTTAGGAGGGTCAATTTTTCCTGCAACAAATGCATTCAAACAGTTTATAACAGATGCTGCGATATCCATATTTTCTTTAGACTGTTGTGTAAAGAAAGCAATCATCTCATTTTTCACAGTGGAAGTAGGAGCAGCAGAGGATGCATTCACAGCGGATGCAGAAGCAGCAGCAGCAGAATGTGATGGAGCAACTTGTGTAGGAGACCCAGAGTAATAGACATTTGCTGAAGTAGGAGCGGCCTTGGCAGATGCCGCGTTGCTAAACATTTGAAATCCTCCTTGAGACAAGAGAGCTGCATTGTTATTGTTTGACGAAGTAGGAGCAACAGAGAATCCTGCAGCTAGCATGCTGTCCTTATAGTTGGTTTCTCTTTGTTTGTCATCTAGTTCACAGGCTTTGATATGAGAAATCATCTCTGACAAACTGCACCTAGCATGATCTTTTGTTTTCTTGATCATAGCAACATGATGATCCCAGCTTTTTGGCAATGCATTTAGAAGTTGCCTATTTGTCGAAGCATTTGATGTATGAATTTCTTCCATCTGCATTTGAGAGACCAATTTAACAAACCTCTGAAGTTGGTTATCAACAGTTTCTCCATAAATATGGTTGAAATTGTTGAAATTTTGTCTCAGCAAATTTCTTCGACTCTCCTTCATGTCCTCATTTCCTTCATAAACATCGATCAGAGACTCCCACAGTTCTTTGGCGGATTTGCAGGTACGAAAACCAATAGCAATGTCTGGACCCAATCCCATGGTCAAATAGGATAGCGCCCTTTCATCTTCTTCAATTATATTGAAATCATCTTCAGTATATTGACTTTTGGGTTTCTTCACTTTTATACCAGGTTTCGTGGAACTATCCATCATGATCTCCCTTGAACCTCTTAAAATAGTTCTCCAGATTTTAGAATCTTTGACCTTCACATGTTGTTCAAAACGCCACTTCCACTCAGGAAAGTCATTAGCATCGGTCAACCTTGGAATGCGCGTAGTGGTCCCAACCTTTGAATCCAGTTCTTGTTGTTTGTTAAGGGCAGCCAAGTCAACATTATTTGCAGACATGATTAATTAATCAATTAATTATTTAAGTTCAAAGATTCTGTTCACAGTTCAAAGTCCAAAGTCACGTTGCAAATTGTCGTTGCTAGTCGAGACCACGGTTGCGAGTCGAGACCAAAAGCAGACAACTCGAGACTGAAAATGATTGCTAGTCGAGACTAGAAGTAGACTACTCGTGACCTCAGGAGATTGCGAGTCGAGACTGGAAGTGAACAACTCAAGACCAAAGCTGGTTGCGAGTCGAGACTAGAAGCGGACTACTGGAGACCTCAGTAGATTGCGAGTCGAGAGTGGAAGTGAACAACTCGAGACCAAAGCTGGTTGCGAGTCGAGACAGCAAGTTCACAAGTCGAGATCTGCAAAACAAACAAAGTGATAAAACCAGCAGAAATCCCTGATTATCAGCAACTTCCAAAATTCAAAGATTTTGAAATCTTTGAATTTTAATCCTCAACAAACTTCCGTAAAATCAGCAAACAACTCACTGAAATCACACAAACCAAAATCAGTAAATTCTTTCAATAATTTCTAAGAACGGTTTGAAGATTGAATGATCCGAAAAACAGAACATGCAACCACAACTGTTGTCACTGCAAAACAAACACTATCAAAACTGGATCAGTAATATAAGATATCCTTGAATCTGAATGATATCAAAACCGAACCAAGAATTGGTTTCTTGGCTCTGATACCAATTGTAAAACCCGTTAGGATCCTTCAATGATATCAAACGTGACTTGTTAAAGTGCGGAAATCAATCACAAGTTGATTCAAGAACAATAGTATGAATGAGACAATAATATTCAATCACAAACCGAAATATCTTGCATTCAAAGATGAACAATGACTGATACAAGACTTCCTTGTTTCGACTAGCCCTTCCTTGTTCGATCCTTCTAACCGATCAACCCTAATACAATAGTTTAGGTTTGCTTAAATACTAAACATAAGGATTACTATACTAGGCCCACTCGAAACCATCTATGCTAACCCAACCCATACAAGTCGACCCAAAATATAAACCAAACAATTACAAAATCAACCCTTTAACGAAGCAATCCTTCATGTATAAACCTTCAGGTTCCAACAATCGGCTAGCTTCGCCACGATGATGACACGTGTCATCACCGGGTGTTGCCGCGTTTTCGATCGCTCGCGGCCCGCGTAAGCTCAAGAGGTGGTTTACGCGCCCCGCGAGAGCCCCAAAAATTTCATTTTTAATTAATTTTTGTAATATTAAAGTTATTCGGGGTCCGTTTTTACGTATGGGGGGGAATTTTAGGACATATTGGGATATTTTAAAATATTTTAGGGTGTCGGAAAATTTATGAGGGTGTCGGTTTTCGCACTCGGGGTGTTATAGCATGTTATACACAACATGTCTAAGTTGAATTTCGGTCCAGTTAAGGCGTTTAATGTTATGAAGATTTGTTTTGGTTGTTTTGAAGACATGGGTGCAAGTAAAGTTGAATTTAAGAACTACAAGAGGCAAATTAATTTGTTTACAGGGGAATACGACACTGAGATGGTTGTGAGACATTTGGATGAAAAAAAACAGTCCCAACCTAATTTCTCGTATGATTACTTCACAGACGAAGAGAATCGTTTGAAGGGACTTTTTTGGTGTGACGATCAAGCCAAACGTAATTACCACGTGTTTGGTGATGTGATTTTGTTTGACGTCACGTATCGTTCCAACAAGTAATATTTATAATTCAATTGTTTTTTGTTCTTTTGACGTTTTCACTGTTTACATGCATTGGCGTTTTCATATGTTGATACGCTATGTATTCGTACCGTTCACTGGTATAGACAATCACCACTGAATATTTTGGCGTTTATAAATTGAATGGTATTTAGTAAAATATGGCGTTTTGGGTTTGGTGTGTTCAATGGAAGGTCTGAGACGTTTTTTTATATAGGATGTTTTTGGCGCGTATTTTAGTCGGGATTTTATTATAATAAATGCTAGTAATGAAATTCCGTCGTTTCAGTTACTGTTTGTTCAGCTTTATTGTTTACAAGCAAAGTTTGGCGTTTTATATCTAATGGCGTTTAGATTAGGATGATGTGTGCTTTGTAGTTTAACGCGGGAATTTAGTGGCGTTTTCATGAGTTTGGCGTTTTGCCCAGAGAAGTCTAAAGACCTTTTTACCCTTAATGAAGCGCGTCCACGCAATAAATTTGATTTTATTTACGAACACGCCACCGCGCCAATCTAGTCCATAGATTATTTTGATCTGACGATCCATAACCGTTCTCACACTTTTCACCGTTATCCCTAAATCTTGACCTTATATATATATATATAGGATGGATAATGAGAAAACTAGTTTAAATGAGAAACCAAAAAACTAACTAAAAAAACCTAAAAAACATACCCATTTTTTTTTTACAATTTTTTATAAAAAAATCGTTATTTTTTATGTATGGAAAAAAAATTTCAAAATTTTTTTTTTTTTGTTGTATTGCACATGTGCACTAATACGGATATAATGCACATGTGCAGTACAAAAAAATTGTTTCTTTTTTTAATTTTTTTTATATATAAAAAATATCGCTTTTTTATAAAAATTTGTAAAAAAAAATGGGAAAATTACCAAAATGTCTCTTGACCAAGTGCATTTTCAAAATTGTCACCTTCCTGCGTCTTTGGAAGGTCTTCCCAGCCTCGGAAGCGTCCGCCTTTCACGGTGAAGCGTCTGTTTCGTTTCAAGCGACACGTGTCCGATGTTGAAGCGTCCGCCGCAGGCGCAATGCGTCCGTGAAGCTTCTGAAGCGTCGGCCAACGACGCAGGTTCCGTATCTTTGTCCAATTTTTTTTTTATAACTTATAAACATATCTAACATGAGATCATGTGCATGCTCTTTTATAAAAACTATATGTATGTTAACGGAGCAAATTTTAAACGATATAAAACATGTTATTTTTTAGTTAAAAATTTTTATATTAAATATTAAAACATAACATAATAAAAAACAAAAAAAAAAACAAACAACACATAATATTATATTATATCTAAAACCATATCCTAATAGCCTCCCACTCTGAGACATGTTTGAAATCATGTCTCTCTTCATGACGGTAGTTGATGAGGGTCACCTCCTTCTGATCGTCCTCACCAAGGTCCGGCATTTCTGCCTCCACTTTCTTGAAATATCGATCAAATCTCTCGCATTCCAACCGCAGGACACGGAACCTGGAGGATAGTGCGTCAACGGTCCGGTTGTGCTCCGGACCACGTAGTTAGGCGAAATTCTGTTGAACACGGACCCAGAGCCCACCGTGTCCTCGACGTGGAGGATCGATCATGGCCTGCTCCCATGCTTCGCACAGAGCAATGTCTTCAACGTCAGTCCAGGAGGTGGCCATTGTGGGGTCGTTGACGGCGTCAGATTTTCTAGTGAAATGGCTGATTTTGTTTGCAATCTTTTTTAAAACGGCGGGTGTTTTGATAAGTGATAAGTGAACGGGTTATATAGTGGGGTAAATCTATGCAACGGTAAAAGTTAAACGGCTTTTGAGTTTCCAATTTTTTTTTCGGAAGCGTCGGTCAACATCGGGGGAGCGTCGTCGGGGTCAAGCCTCGGAAGCGTCGTCCAGGCCTCGGAAGCGTCGTCCAGGCCTCGGAAGCATCGGCCAGGCCTCGGAAACGTACATATGGACGCTTCAACACGTGTCGCTTGAAAGGGAACGGACGCTTCAACCGTACGCATTAAAAAAATTATGGTTATCATGCGTCGGTGACTGACGCAATTTCGTAACGGAACGGACGCTTCAACACGTGTCGCTTGAAAGGGAACGGACCCTTCAACGTGACAGGCGGACGCTTCAACGTGAAAGGCGGACGCTTCCGAGACTGGGAGGACCTTCCAAAGACGCAGGAAGGTGACAATTTTGAAAATGCACTTGGTCAAGAGACATTTTGGTAATTTTCCCAAAAAAAATTGGTATGTTTTTTTGGGGCGGGGTTCATACGAGAACCACCTCTATTGCGAGAACCAATGTGAACACACAAAATAAACTCCACTACACCACAAAAAACCTAAAAAAACCTACCACCCACCGCCAAAAATCTAACCCCCAAGTTAAATGCTAAAAACTAAACCATAAAGCTAAACCCCCCAAAAACCTAAAAAAATCTAAAAAACACACAATTTTTTTTTATAAAAAATCGCTAGTTTTAGTCTATTTTTTTATTGACGAAAAGTTGTGATTTTAATAAAAAATTTAATTTTTTTTGTGTGTTTTTTAAATTTTTGTAGGTATTTTTGGTTGTGTTCACATTGGTTATCGCGGTTCTCGAAATAAATGGTGGTTTCTAACGAATTCTTCTCCTATACATACAGATATATATATATATAGAGGTCGGTTAACGTACAATACCTCTTATCCTACATATGTACGCGATGCCCTCAGCCGTACGATCTTCAATCGATCAAACGCGGGCGAAACTAATTTAAATGATTAAATAAATCATTTTAATATATCTAAATCATACCAGGAAGGTTAAACGTCATTGTGAGGTCATAAATCTCTGTAATTGACCGATGATAGTTCAAAATCAAACCCTAAATCAAATTCAAAAACCTGAAAATCTTCTTCCCCAACCTCCCTTCGTTCCTTTTAGTGCGATATCGATAATAAGAACTACTAATTTGGGAGTTGTAAGGGTCAAACGGAAGAAGACTGACAATGATCGACCAACAATCGAAGAAGATGAACAGTAACACACACACAGATTTTTCACATGCGATATTCAATTTTCCACATGCGATTCTACACACCCCATGCCATTTTTCACATTACCCCCATGCCATTTTTTTCACATGCGATATGCAATTTTCCACATGCGATTCTACACACCCCATGCCATTTTTCACATTACCCCATGCCATTTTTTCACATGCGATATTCAATTTTCCACATGCGATTCTACACACCCCATGCTATTTGTCACATTACCCCATGCTAGCCATTTTTTCACATGCGATATTCAATCTTCCACATGCGATTCTACACACCCCATGCCATTTTTCACATTACCCCTTGCAATTTTTTCACATGCGATATTCAAATCTTCCACATGTGATTTTGTCCATCTACACACCCCATGCCATTTTTCACACTACCCCATGCTAACCATTTTTTCACATGCGATATTGAATTCGCACCAGATCTGCACCTGATCGAACGGCTGGGACGATCGCGTACGTATCGTACAATAAGCGCATTTGTATTTTACTCTTTACCTATATATATATATATATATATATATATATATATATATATATATATATATATATATGGGAGGAGTTCATGCGAGAACCACCCTTATTGCGAGAACCGCGAGAACCAATGTGAACACATCCTAAAATAGCTAAAAAAACCTAACCCCCACCCCCCCCCCCCCAAAAAAAAACTTAACCCCCCCCACCCCCAAGCTAAATGCTAAAAACTAAAACCCCCAAAAAACCTAAAAAAACCCAAACCCCCCCCCCCCCAAAAAAAAAAAAAAACCCTAAACCCCCCACCCCCAAGCTAAAATCCTAAAAACTAAACAAAAAAAAAAACCTAAAAAAATCTAAAAAAATCAAAAAAAAATCTAAATTTTTTTTTAATATTTTTTATGCTCAAATCGCTACTTTTAGTGGCAAAAAAAAAATTTTAAAATTTTTTTTTTTAATTTTTTTTTTGCTTCGAAAAGTAGCGATTTTTATATAAAAAATATTAAAAAAAAATTTGTGTGATTTTTAGATATTTTTAGGCATTTTTGGTTGTGTTCACATTGGTTCTCGCGATTCTCGCAATAAGAGGTGGTTCTCGCATGATCTTCTCCCTATATATATATATATATATATATGGAGAGGATCATGAGAAAACTAAAAAAACCATAAAAACATACCAATTTTTTTACAATTTTTTTATTAAAAGTTGCTATTTTATATATATAAAAAAATGTTTTAAAATAAAAATTATACTGCACATGTGCATTACATGTTTAAAATTAGCTTTTGAGTTTAGTTTGTCTTTTAAGGTTAGATTTTTGGGTGGTTTAGGATTAGGATTAAGTTTTTGGGTGGGGGGTTTAGGCTTTTTTTCGGGTTTATGTTTAGGGTTTAGTTTTAGGTTTTTTTTTTTTGGGGGGGGGGGGGCGTTGGGGGGTTTAAGCTTTTGGTGGGAGGGTGAATTTAGTTTTTTTTTTTTTGGGGGGGGGGGGGTAGGGCCGTAGGGGGTTTAGGTTTTTGGGGGAAGTCGGTGAGGATGGGTTAGGTGGTTTAGGCTTTTCGGTATTATTGCACATGTGCAATACAATTTTTTAAATTTTTTTGATATATAATAATTAACGAAAGTTAATAAAAAATTGTAAAAAAATTGGTATGTTTTTTAGCCTTTTTTAGTTAGTTTTTTTTGTTTTTTAATTTAAACTAGTTTTCTCGTAATCTATCCCCTATATATATATATTTAGTGTGAGGTTCACTGGGGAACACTAAAAAAGTGGGGAAACGGGGAACACTTTTAATAATTTAACTTAACATGTTAAAAATCAACTTTTTTTAAAAAATTTCAGCGCTTCTCCTTATAAATACCTGTAGAAACATTTTTAATAAAAAAAATCAAAAACTAAAAATATAAAAAAAAATTAAAAAGGGTAAAAAAAAATTTTACAAATTTTTTTATTTCGAATAGTTTCTACCCACTTTTATAAGTAAAAGCGTTGAAAATTTTTTTAAAAAATTGATTTTTAACATAATTTAAGTTTATAAGATATATATATATATTTAACTGTTTTTTTAAACATTTTTTATATTTTAGTGTTTGATTTTTTTATTAAAAGTGTTTCTACATGTATTTATAAGTAAAAGCGCCGAAAAAAATTTAGAAAAATATAATTTTTTAACATGTTAAGTATAATTTTTTAGAGTGTTACCCGGTTCGCTACTTTTTTAGTGTTCCCCAATGAACCATCCCCATATATATATATATATATATATATATATATATATACATATAGGGTAAGGTTCATTTGAGAACCACCCTTATTGCGAGAACCGCGAAAACCAATGTGAACACAAAATAAAATCTAAAAAAAATCAAAAAACACTCAAAAATTTTTTTATTTATTTTAATATTTTTTTAACAAAAATCGCTATATTTAGTTACAAAAAAAAAAAACATTTTTTTTTCGAGTAACAGTTATCCATGTGCATATGTATCATTACTTCAACAAATTCAGTAATACGTTATCAGTAATAGATAATTGCACTTTAATTTACAATATCATCTGTAATACACTACTTTTTACATTACCAATATTCAAAATGAACATGTGCATCATTAGGTATAACCATGATATAACATTTGTTGGTAAAAAAAGTTTGTGATTTTGAATGGAGAAGTAGGCCCGTATACATGTTTTTTGGTTAGTTATATCTAGTGGTTGATGGTTTGGCTATAGTTGTTACTTTATGATGTAATATGATGATTGGATGGTATAAATGGTGTTGATATACATGTAATAAAGTGAAAATATTGGTAATAGTATTGTATTATGGATGGTAGGAGGTAATGATATTGTATTATGGATGGTAGGAGGTATGAAAGGGAAAGTGTATTCAAAGTAGTGTACCAAAACACCTTATTTCATGTTGATACATATAGATGCACATGTGCATTTCTAATATTGGTAATGTAGAAAGTAGCGTATTACATATGGTAGTGTAAATGAAAGTGCAATTGTCTAATATTTGTAATGAGTTACGAAATTTGTCAAAGAAATTATACATATGCACATGTGCATGTTTGTGTATTATGGATGGAATGATAGATGAAAGAGAAAGTGTATTCAAAGTAGTGTATCAAAACACCTTATTTCACGCTGATACATATATATGCACATGTGCATTTCTAATATTGTTAATGTAAAAAGTAGTGTATTACACGTGGTAGTATAAATGAAAGTGCAATTGACTAATATTTGTAATGAATTACGGAATTTGTCAAAGAAATGATACATATGCACATGTGCATGGATAACTGTTACTCGAAAAAAAAAATTTTGAAAATTTTTTTATTAACAAAATATAGCGATTTTTCCAAAAAAAATAGTAAAAAAATAAAAAAATATGTTTTTTGGGTGTTTTTTAGGAATTACTGTTTGTGTTCACACTGGTTCTCGCAATAAAGGGTGGTTCCTAACGGATCCTTCTCCTATATATATATATATATATATATATAGGAGAAGGATCCTTCTCCTATATATATATATATATATATATAGGAGAAGGATCCGTTAGGAACCAGGTTAACGTACAATAGCCCTTATCATACAATATGTACGCGATCATCTCAGCCCTCCTATCTGGTGCGAATTCACTTTTGAACATGCGATTTGTGCTGAAAAACCAACATGCGAAATTGTTTTATATACCAACATGCGATTTCATCATATTTACCAACATGCAAAATTGCTACAAAAAAAACAACATGCGATTTCATCAAAAATATCAAAATGCGATTTCCAACATGTTTTTTATAACATGCTATTTCACAATATCATACGTATTATACATTAAGGGATATTGTATTTTACACTTTCACTATATATATATATATATGTATAGATATATGTGTGTGTATGTAAGTAGCTTAATATCTCACATGGAAAGGGTATGATATGTGATGTGCACAACATACTAACTTCTCAAGCGGATTATTCCCAAGTAACCACCCACAATTTTTCTTATAAAAACTCTCGTTGAACACCCATCATGCTAATTTTTGGAACTTGGCCATGACAAAAGACCAAATGGTTTGTGCAATCCCTTATTGACCTTTTCTACTCATACTTTTTAAAACGCTTTAAAAGAATACAATTTGAACTGGGTGTGACATTAGACCTTGACTTGAAATTACTGAGAATGGAACATGCATCTTTTTGTTTGACCCATGCGAAAGTCAATAATGAATATATGGCTATCAGTAGTCTATGGTCACACTTAATTACCTACATGCGGCCAAATTTACCAACTGCCATGGAATACTTTTTATTCATGACGAAAAACATATCTTTTCAAAACCTTTAGTGACGCTTTAAGAATAAAGTGAGACATTTTCTAGTCACACGAAAAAGTGTTGCCAAATGTGACCAACTACCATGGTATTTGTTTGATTTTATAAGTGGCTAAAAAGTGAAATGGTCATGGTAGATCGTGTTTGTGGGCTCTTTAATGCTTAATGTTGTGAGATCAACATCTTTTTTCTTTTGAGTCATTGATTCTTGCTTTGCTTTTTTAATCCCCTTCTTTATTTTTATGGGCTTGAATATCTATGAAGTTTTTCCTTTTCTCCATAGCATTACTCTCCTTTTTATCACTAGCAACCAGCTGTGCATAATTACGAAACCAAGGAGGTGGAGGAGTAACACCTGTGTTGTGAGCAATTAGATTGCTTACGTCGTTAACAACTCTTCTAGTCTCTGTTCTTGGGATTCACATCAGTAAACCCTTAAAGTGTTGAATTGGTTTTTGTATTTTGATTCAGTGGTTTCAAAATAACTATTAAAGGTACATTTGATAGATCGACATAGAAGTGAGGTTAGCTCTTTTGTTGTTATTGCTAGGATGGCTTTGCCCTATATAGTAGTTCAGCTTTCAGTGGCTAGTGGCCATTTTTGAGTGGCTAAGTGTTTAAAGTTTTTAAACTCCTCATGTAAGGGGGCCATCTGTTTGGTTATGTCAGGGCTCAACTAAGCATGGGACTTAGGCATATTGGTGACAACCTCCTTGAGGTCTGAGACCTCAGCTTTAAGTTCTGCCATCAATTCCTTGTAGCTTTGAGCATCATCCAACTTAATAGAATCATCTATATCACCACCAATAATGGTTATACCAAAGTGTGTCTATGGGATGCTACCTACATGTACATTCTTTGATGCCCCTTGTTCTTAGTACTGTGGACCTTCGGTTGAATCATGAATCCTAATGGTTTCGGAGGCCTTAATGAGTTTATCAGTTGTTTCATGCATGATAGTATTAAGTATGTTATATATGTCCTCAAGGTTGCCAATGGGATTCTCTAGAGTTGAGATAGTTATACCTACAATCAAATCGTTATGATTTACCTAAGATGGATTTATCACTTCACCTTTTGGGCTAGAACAGGGTTCTCAAGTTCCTAGACTACTGGTTGTACCTCAATCTCTATGATTTGTATATTTGATGGAAAAGAGGAACCCGTGCCTTTACAAGGTGTTGTTCAAAAGAAGAGTAGGGAGAAGTGGGTTTTTCTTGTACAACAGGATCCTTTTGTGAGGATTCCTAAGGAGTTTAGTTGATTTGAGGTTCTAAGATCTGATATGAAGAAGTAGAATCAGTTTCTTTTGGTTAAGTTTATATTTCAACCAAGTTCTCATGGACCTCATCTTCCTAAGTAACCTTTTTCTTTAGCTTTTTAGATTTTGCTTTAGATTTAAACCTTGTTATTGGTTTTGTTATTTCCGTTATGGGATCCTCAGGGATGGGTTCTTCCCCTTGATCAGTAGGATCAGTGGGCTCAACCTCGGATTGGGCATCTTCATCATCCTTTACAATTCGCTTTTCTGTATTCAACCTAACAAAAGTTTGTGCTTGCAAGAGTTTACGACAACCAGTTGCCCCCCTTAAAAATGTTGGCATGTAATACTTGTTTAAGGTGCCAGAATTGAATAAGCCATGTATTGAGTGTACATTGGAACTTCATTTCAAGTCCCACGCTTCTCTAAAATGCATTGCATAAGAGTGTGAACAAGGAATTTTAATTTGCAGAACATTCACTCGTTTCTAAAGTTCTTCCGGAACATTCACTCATTTCCAAAGTTCTTCGGGTTCTTTGACCTAAATAACCTCTCTTCATCAATTCATTATCCATGATAGCTTTTTCAAATAGGTCAACCATTTGTTCATCACAAAGCTTTATGGTTGTGGTGAGTTGGTCAAATGTAACTGTTACAGGTTTTGAACCAATATCTATAAAATAGAGACAACTTTACCTTTGTCGACTTTGATAACCCTGGCATTTGTCCAAAAATCACTTAAAGTGGCCATGTAAATGTTAGGATTTGCAGTAATGGCATGAATGTATGTTGATTTAGTTTAGATCAATCATCGCATGGTATTGCACATGCTTTGCTGATTTGGCGAGATATTGTAGCAGGTTGTAAGTAGTTCGAAGTTTGAGGCCCGCCATGATCGATTTAGTGAATGAGTAGGATGAAATTAGAATTAGATTTTAGACGAAGTTTGTGAAAGATGATATACTAAAAAGTAATTTTGAGTTTTTAAGAGCAGTTTTTATGTTAAAAACGTTGTACAGAAATGTTGTATTGAAATGAAAACCAACAGTGGTGATAGCAGTTTATTGCTAGTTGTTTTAACCCCCATCCCTTTATTTTTTTGCAAGACTAATTAATCAATGGAGACTTCCTGTTCCAAACCGTTGAATCGAATTAAATGGACAATTACCCTGATCTTTCGGGTCTCTAGGAATTCCAAATGACAAGTTTCAACATAGTAATGATAGAAACCGGCCTACAAAATATCTCTCAGTTAGCCATTATTACTTAGCTTGTTAGGGTCGGACTCTCTCACACACGAACTCAGACCACACACACTCTGCTCTCACACAATCTGCCACAATCAAGAACACAAAGGATTTACCTGGTTTGGTTTAAACTGACCTACGTCCCCGGGTAACTAGGAGTTTATAATACTTGGAGAGGTACAAGGAATTACAATACATATGAATCTCTTATATAGAGATTGAAGAAAGAGAAAGAAGTAGAAAAAAAAACAAGATCCGTGAATAATGGCCCTTGCCCCTTATCCTCTTATCCTGTAATTAGAGATTCTGATGTCCACTTAATCAAGTGGCTTCATACTCAACAATCTCCCACTTGAAGCCACAGGATAATCTTCACATGTGCTTCAACTGTGCATCTGCATTTCTGTAAAAACCTTTTGATCTTAGCTCCTTCCTAGTTACCCGGCCTTCTCTTCAATTATCTTGAAGGCCCGTTGAAGCTTTCATTAGCTTCAACACATCAGTCATGGCTAATGTTTTGGTAAAAAATTACCAAAGCAATTAAGTGATCAAATTAGTTAAGTGAGGTAGTATGCTAGAAGTATTTGAAAGAATGTATGCTGATTTAGTTATTTAACAAAGACAGTTTTCAGGATACGGCTCAGGATATCGAGCTGTATCTATAATCAAACAATGAGCAAAAAGGTAAGAGGTGACACGAGGTGTATGAGGAAAGCCCTTGATCAATCTAGATCGCCGGCACAAAACCTCAGGAGCTGACAATCGCAGCTGCCTTGTTCTTCTTATTACTTCAAATATCAGGATACAGTGCAGGATATGATACGGATCGACAAGGTGTTACAATGCGATTTGAATACAAGTGTGAGTGTTTGTGATTGCAGCTAGTAGAGAGCAAGAGTGTTCGATAGATTGTGTGTGTTCTTATCTAATCCGATCAATCCTATTTATAGTAAAACAAAGCTAACTAACTAGCCTACAAATCCAGGATAAAACGAATATTCCCTTTGTGAACGTTGTAGTCCACGTCTTCCGGCTTCAACGTTCCTATTTCAACAGATTGGCCCGAGTCTTTGGGAGAAGAAGTCCACTTGAATGTTATAAACTTGGTTCATTAATTTGCACGTGAACTAAATAGTCATTACTAGGATACTGTATCAGGATGTTACCAATATCCTGATCCGGTATCCTGATCACCATAAAAGAAACATAGTCAGAATATTATTCAGGATATACGAGTAGAAAACCACCCATAACAATTGTCCCCAAAATATATCTGTTGGTATACCAATTCCAACGGATATATTTTAAAGCTTATCTCGTGAATCGAGGTCATTAAGTTGAAACGACGGTTGAAGTGACACGCTACAACTCCCCATGCGATATTTACTCAAAACCCCTACATCCAGCCTATATTTAGCCGGACTATTCTGTATTATGATCATCACACTCCAAGCAATTTTTCAGGTATTCTCTTTCTTTCTCTTCTCTATTTTTCTTAGCTTAGATCTTTCGTTTCTTAGTCGAAATCCTCCATGGCTTCACGAACAATGTCACGCATAAATGAATCAACCCCAACTCTTGAAAGTCAAAATCTTCTCCGAGAACCTGAAAAAGATATTTGCTCTTTTAATAACGCCGACATTGCCGCCTTAAAAGATTCCGGTGCCTTTCCTGACGGGGTGATCATCCATCCCTTCGACCGGGAGGTCCGATCAGACGCAGCAACAAACGAATGGGTGTGTTTCTTAGCCTATCCTTTCTCCTTGGGACTCCGGTATCCTTTTCCAGCCTTCATTTCCCGTTTTTTCGAACCCACCGGCCTCAGTTATGCTCAGACCATGCCAATGGTTTGGTGAGTTTTAATGGTGTTAGACCAAATTAAATCTCGTCATGTCCCTGATCTTTGTGTCGAAGATCTCCCTATAGCATATCGTCTAAGGTCCCATGGTAACAACCGTTTTCTCCTCTTTTCCACTTCTAAGAACCCCCTGATCCTCAAAGCTACTAAGAACGAAGATCAGTGGCAAAGAAAGTTCTTTTTCGTAAAAAGGGATTCAATCGTCAAGGGTTTTGACCTGCTAGTAGAGTGGTTGACTTCGGGTAGGATTTAGGGTTTTAGGAATATCCCCAAATATATCTTAAAACCATATCCTAAACTGACATCTTCGTTTCTTTTGCAGCAAACTTCAAAGAACTAGCCCCTCCGGGTGCAGAATCGGAGCTTAGGATCAAAGACATCTATCGGCTTCCTGATAGCGAGAGAACCTTTTCCCTCTCTTTCATAAGTTCGAGTAAAAAATCAAGTTCAGAAATGTCTGGTAAGTATGTTATTAAACTAATTGCAGAATATGAGTATTAAGAGTTAAGTATTTCTCCCTTCTTTATAGTGCCGGTTATAAATCTCGAAGGCTTCCAACTTGACGAGTTGGATAGTTATTCTAGCCTTATGCCAGTTAATCAAGAAACCAACCCTAAGCCAGCAGTCACGTCAAAGCCCACCGGTTCAAAAACTGCTACTGCACCCAAAGCTTCCACAGCATCCAAGTCTCGAGCTTCCAGCTCTCGTAAGAGGAAAGAGGCTGACTCTCCTGCCTCATCCGACGTGTTCCCCTTTGAAAATCATGGGTTTACCGAGTCCAGCAAATTCATGACCGGCTTCCTTAATCAGGTTAGTATCCTCATACTATATCCTGTACACATATACTCGATATACATATCCATATATTGATACCTGTCCCCTTTGATTGTAGGGTCTAGAACGCCTGGTGTTCCGGTATGAAGACACGTGTGGTTTAAACAAGATGCTAGAGAGCAAGCTGAAAAAGGCTGAAACCACCATTGCGGACCAAGCAGCAATAGCCACTGCCAAATCGGAGCATTATGAAGCCAAGTATAAGGCAATGACACAAGAGCATCAATCTGCCATCAAGAAGATCACTCACGAGGCCCAAGCCAAGTTTGATGCTGCCCAGGTTCAACACAAGCAGGATATGGCTTCATATCTGGAAGGCCTCAAGAATATTCTGTCGCCATCTCCCTCCTCCAGGCTAGATTGAAAATGGCCTATGAGGCTAAGGCCATGGGCTTCAAATGCCCTTCATGGAACGCCGAGGCTTGGGAGGTGAAGTTGAAAGATCTTGGTGGTAACCCTGTGGAGCCTCCTGATGCGTGTGTAGTGTGATAGGTTTTTAATGTATATTTTAAGCCCCTTTACACTTTTTAGTCAAGTTTTAAATTTATAAAACACGATATTTACTAACACTAAACACACATATGGGCAAGTGCACCCATCGTGAGCATAGTATAGTGTTGGTAAGATATCGAGGTCGTCCAAGGACACAAGAGCTTTTAGTACCTGTTTATCCTCAACGTCTAATCAAATCAAAAGTTAGAAAAAGATTTTTAAACAAGAAAAATAAAACTAACTAAAATGCTGAAAAATAAAATAAAGTAAAAACAAATAGACAAGATGAATCACTTGGCTCCGACTCGTGTTTAGTGTAACCTTTGATTATTTTCGCACTTTTGCACTTTTTAAGAGATTATCTTAGTTATTGTAGTAGGCCCCTCTTTTGAAGGTGACGTTACCCTCAACCCAGTAGTTTGAGTCAGCAAGGATACAATCCTAAAGGATCGGATTATTGAAAGATAATTAATTAAGTTATTAATGCATATTATGGTAGGCCCCTCTTTTGAAGGTGACGTTACCCTCGGCTAAGTAGTCTGAGTCAGCAGGGATACAGTCCTAAGTAGTCGGGTTAAAGTATTAATACATATGAGGTGATCAAAGAGTTTGGACCCCCACCATCCAATACCGGTGGGTATTGAAGGAGATCCTACTAAATTTGACCCAGGTCGTTGCAGGATCTATACACTAAACAAGGCAAGACTCTTACCAAACCGTTCCCTTAACCCCCGACCAGGTAGCCAACATATCTCCATATAGACTGTGGAGATATGAATGGTGAAAATCTTTTATTTTATATAGACAGTAAAATAATGCCAAGACACCACGGACAAACGATAAGGAAGAATCACCTTCAACATAAGAAACTAGTTATTAAAGTCATTAATACATAACCAAGTAAAAAGTGCGAAAAGATAAAAAATAAAAAGTATTACACTAGACACTTGTCTTCACCAAGTGATGTAGGAGACTTAGGCAAACATGGCCTTTGATTGTCAAGAACTCTTACGATCAATCTTGGATCCTGAGACGACTCACACACTCTATGATGGACAATGGATGATGGTGGTGGAGGATGGTGTTGTGATAGTGGTGGGTGGTGGGTGAAGTGTGAGAGAGGTGGTGTGCCAAGGGATGGTTTGCAAATGAGCCAAGCACCCCTATTTATAGCCTGAACAGAAACTCGGTCACGGCCCCGTGTCCATCCTGTTCTCTTTCTTCATTAATTGCAGTTTGTCTGCATTACTTCACCACGCCCCCGTGTCCGCTGGGCACGACCCCGTGTGCAGAAGCGTATCTGTACTATCAAGATTTCCTCAGATTCTGCGAATCTTAGAGTTGACCACGGCCCCGTGTCCGCTGGGCACGCCCCCGTGGTGGGTGATAGAAGCTTCTACAGGTTTGTCTTTTCTGCTGACACTTGGGCACGCCCCCGTGCTCATTGAGCACGGGGCGTGTTCAGTCTTCTGTTCTCTTGTTTGGCATGGGAAGATGCTGTCGGGGAGGTCGGGTATGCCACGGTTGTTCCTCTTCTTGTATTTATGTTAGATTTAGCTGCCTTTTTGCTTCTTTTGTTCATTTGAGCTCATTTAATCCTGAAAATACAAAAGGAAGACAAAATCACACTTTTTCCAACATTAGTACTAAAAAGGGGTTAGTTTTATGCCACAATTGATGTAATTTATATGTTGCATTTTGCACACATCAAATATCCTCACACTTGAATCTTTGCTTGTCCTCAAGCAAAACTCTTTATAATGTGGCTTTATACTCCCAAATGGAATGGGTAGAAGAGAAGGTTTTTGGGCTTGTCATAGAGAGTCGGGATTTCCAAGATTCTTTATTAAGTTTTATTTTTATTTATTTACAATCCTATTCGTCATGATTTATTTAAAACATTACATAAGATAAATTACTTATTAGGGCATAACATGCCTTTTTTTAAAATTCCACATATATACAAGTTCACATACCTCACGGGGGATCACTCAACACTCGGCCGAAGATGTATTTTTAGTGAATCTCTCGAGAGCGGCATGGAACTTACTCCTACTATAGGCTTGCCAAGCAATCTCTCGAGAAAGGCGTAAAAAGCGTCGGTTTTTCGTAAGAAAATTTTTTATTTTTTTTGAAAAGTCATAACAAAAACCGAGCTTGTTACTAAAACAAAGGGTTAAAAAAATAAAAGGTTTTGGTGGGTAAAAGGGTGTTTGTTTTTGGGTTAAGAAATGAAAAGGATTAGGCTCAAAGGGGTTAACTAGGGGGATTTTTGGGTAGGTGGTAAAAAAAAGAAAACTAATGGTGTAGAAATAAAAAAAGGCTAGTCCTAATGCCTCCATCATTTACTTACTCGGGTTTAAGTTGGTAAGGACCGGGAATGTATTGTCGTGGCAAGTTCTAGAGTCGTAAGAACCAAGCGGCTATTCACACAAGAAACGAAAAATGAGCAATTAGTTTAAAGATATGTATTTGTATGCTCAATAAAGGCTCAAAACTCACTTTTTGTGGGAATGGGTTTTTATGTGATCAAGTATATATAATCAAATTTTAACTAAACTTGTCATGCCGTTTCATAATTTTCTTATGTTGGTTCTTTTTATCACGACGCTATCGGTTGTAAATTTTTAAAAATATAACCTTTTTAGAACTTGTTATTCCCAAATTAAACCGAGACAAGTAAAAAAAATGAAAAAAATTTGAAAAAATTTGGGGTGATTAGCGGTTCCAATAGAGTTTTGTGTAAGGCTTGTGATTAGGACTTGCAAAATTCAAGGTTTTAGCATCCCCCAACACTTAAATTACACATTGTCCTCAATGTGTCCCAAAAATAAGTTTTTCGGTTGATTAAAATGTGTAAAAGTGGGTTAAAAACAAGATTTTATGTTACTGGGTAGCTGAACACGGGGTGGTGTTGGCTGAGCACGGCCCCGTGTCCAGACTGCCAGTACCAAAAGTAAACAGAAGGCTGGGCACGAGGGCGTGTTCAGTGAGCACGGCCCCGTGTCTAGGTACCTGAACTGGGCGTTTTTCTGCAGAATCTTGAGCACGGGGCGTGTTGGCTGAGCACGGCCCCGTGCTGAACTTGCTGTAATGAAGAAAAATGTCGGGAGGCTCTGTTTTTGTGCATGGGGTGTTGGTTCAAGCTTCCCTTAGTATCCTTCACCATCCCGAGTGTGTTTTATTCCTGAAAATTAAAACTAAACTAGAAAGCATAAAATTTAATCTAAACTAAAACTAAGGATAGTTCCGCGGAATGCCTCCGTGGTGCGGCACGTTTATAAGGGTCCTTGGCTAGACCCACCTTATCAGGTGGTTCTGGCTCATCTTCAATTAGGGGGTCGTTATTGCCGATTGGATATTTCATTGATCGCTCAAGATCAATGCTTCTTTTAAATACCCCTGATTGAAGAGATAGATTGTTGTACTTCCGGTTCTTCAAAGCTTCGTGGGTTTTTACAAAAGGTCGTCCCAACACTAGAGGAGCGTCATCGAGGATGACAAAGTCGGTTGGGATTACCATTTGATTTGTTTGAACCAAAACATCCTCAACTATACCGATTGATTTTATCACTTTCCGATTGGATAGAAAAATGGGTATTTGAAGTGGAGAAAAATCACTAATACTTAATTTTTCAAAAATGTAGTTGGGCATTATGTTAACACAAAGATCTTTATCAATTGTGACATTACTAATAAAAGAGTTTTGAAAAAAACATGGAACCGGTTTAATGTTGATTTCAAATGGATCTTCTTTTATTAGCGATGTTTGATCACTTGTTAACTTAATACTTACCGTTTCGTCAATTTTAGTGTTAGTGTTTAACTCTTTTAAAAACTTAGCATGAGTGGGTACTAAACAATGATTTTCAAAAGAAGGTGACAAGAGATTAATTTCTTCAAAATTAGACTCTTTTTGAATTTTAACATTAACGGACTCACCTTTTTCGTTGTTTAACTCATGTGTCGGTTTTTCACTTATTTGTTCTTCCATTTTTACACTTTCAACTATCTCTTCTTTATTTAATTCTTCTCTTGCACGGGACTCCTCTTCCCTTGCGCGAGATTCCAATATGCAACGTTCGATAGTTTTATTGTGTTCTAATATCCTATCGGTCACTTCGGCGATAGAGTAAGGATCGGGATTTTCAAAGCTTGAATCCGGTTGTTCGATCCTTTGTTCCTCATAATACTCATAGGAAGTAGATGGTTCACACCATTGTTCTTCATTGTAAGCATATGATGGATAAGGGTCGTAATTTTGTTCTTCGTAATACTCATATGAGGTGGGTTGTTCATGCCATGGTTCCTCATAATAAGGATACGAAGGTGGTGGCTCATATCTTGGTTCCTCAAAGTATGAGTATGAAGGCTCATACCTTGGTTCATTAAAATATGAGTATGAGGGAGGAGGTTCATACCTTTGGTCTTCATAGGATGGGTATGAAATTGATGGCTCGTACATGGGCTCCTCATAGTAGGTGTATAAAGTGGATGGTTGAAATAAGCCACAATATTGTACCGAGTGAGTGTTACCGCAATTGGTGCATTAATCTTCCCTATAATCATCCTCCTCATAGGTGCAGTTGTAGCCTCTTGAGTATTGATCCATAAGAATCACTCAGCAGACCACAACAAAGTCCCGAGACCAGAAAACAAAAATAAAAACGGAAACAGAGGCTGGACACGGCCCCGTGTTCAGATTCTGTATCTGGGCGTTTTAATTAAAGTTACTGATTTCGTTGAGCATGGGGGCGTGTTCAGTGAGCACGACCCCGTGTTCAGGCTCTGTATATGGGTGTTTTTATGAAAAATGTGCAGCACGGCCCCGTGTTCAATGAGCACGGCCCGTGTTCAAGCTACTGTAAATGCAAAACTAAACTAAAATGCAGAAAAATGTGCGCGCGTTTTGAAAAAGGTTTTGAAAAACAGATTAGGCCGTCGATTTTAAGCTTTCTTAAAATCCTTGTGTCCCCGGCAACGGCGCCAAAAACTTGATGCGTGTGTAGTGTGATAGGTTTTTAATGTATATTTTAAGCCCTTTTACATTTTTTTAGTCAAGTTTTAAATTTATAAAACACGATATTTACTAACACTAAACACACATATGGGCAAGTGCACCAATCGTGAGCGTAGTATAGTGTTGGTAAGATACCGAGGTCATCCAAGTACACAAAGCTTTTAGCACCGGTTTATCCTCAACGTCTAATCAAATCAAAAGTTAGAAAAAGATTTTTAAACTAGAAAAATAAAACTAACTAAAATGCTGAAAAATAAAATAAAAGTAAAAACAGATAGACAAGATGAATCACTTGGCTCCGACTCGTGTTTAGTGTAACCTTTGATTATTTCCGCACTTTTTTCACTTTTTAAGAGATTATCTTAGTTATTGTAGTAGGCCCCTCTTTTGAAGGTGACGTTACCCTCAACCCAGTAGTTTGAGTCAACAAGGATACAATCCTAAAGGGTCGGATTATTGAAAGATAATTAATTAAGTTATTAATGCATATTATGGTAGGCCCCTCTTTTGAAGGTGACGTTACCCTCGGCTAAGTAGTCTGAGTCAGCAGGGATACAGTCCTAAGTAGCCGGGTTAAAGTATTAATAGTAGCTTACATATGAGGGGATCAAAGAGTTTGGACCCCCGCCATCCAATACCGGTGGGTATTGAAGGAGATCCTACTAAATTTGACCCAGGTCCTTGCAGGATCTATACACTGAACAAGGCAAGACTCTTACCAAACCGTTCCCTTAACCCCCCGACCAGGTAGCCAACATATCTCCATATAGACCGTGGAGATATGAATGGTGAAAATCTTTTATTTTATATAGACAGTAAAATAATGCCAAGACACCATGGACAAACGATAAGGAAGAATCACCTTCAACATAAGAAACTAGTTATTAAATTCATTAATACATAACCAAGTAAAAAGTGCGAAAAGATAAAAAAAAAAAAGTATTACACTAGACACTTGTCTTCACCAAGTGATGTAGGAGACTTAGGCAAACATGGCCTTTGATTGTCAAGAACTCTTACGATTAATCTTGGATCCCGAGACGACTCACACACTCTATGATGGACAATGGATGATGGTGGTGGATGATGGTGTTGTGATGGTGGTGGGTGGTGGGTGAAGTGTGAGAGAGGTGGTGTGCCAAGGGATGGTTTGCAAATGAGCCAAGCACCCCTATTTATAGCCTGAACAGAAGCTCGGGCACTGCCCCGTGTCCATTGGGCACGGCCCCGTGTCCATTCTCTTCTCTTTCTTCATTAATTGCAGTTTGTATGCATTATTTCACCATGCCCCCATGTCCGCTGGGCACGACTCCGTGTGCAGAAGCGTATCTGTACTATCAAGATTTCCTCAGATTCTACGAATCTTAGAGTTGACCACGGCCCCGTGTCCGCTGGGCACGCCCCCATGGTGGGTGATAGAAGCTTCTACAGGTTTGTCTTTTCTGCTGACACTTGGGCACGCCCCCGTGCTCATTGAGCACGGGGCGTGTTCAGTCTTCTGTTCTCTTGTTTTCCTTGGGAAGATGCTGTCGGGGAGGTCGGGCATGCCACGTTTGTTCCTTTTCTTGTATTTATGTTAGATTTAGCTGTCCTTTTGCTTCTTTTGTTCATTTGAGCTCATTTAATCCTGAAAATACAAAAGGAAGACAAAAATACACTTTTTCCAACATTAGTACTAAAAAAGGGTTAGTTTTATGCCACAATTGATGTAATTTATATGTTGCATTTTTCACACATCACCTCCTGTGAAGTCTGTTGCGGAGGAGCCTGCTAAGGTGGCCGAGAAGGTGGCTAATGCTGATGCTACAAAGGATGCTGGCGGTGATGCTGGGAAGGATGTTGGGCCGGATGCTGGTGTTGATGAAGCCATGGTGGAAGAGGGTGCTGCCCTTTGAAAGCAGCAAAATGGGCGATGATGGATGTTGATGCCGAGGCCGGAGCCCATTTTTTAAATTTGGTGGTTGTAACTGTTTGAACAATTTCATTTCCTATCCTTTAAACAATTTACTTTCCTGCATTAAGATAATATGATGGCCAAAGGTGGAGGGATCCTGAGTTTCAGGACGAAGCCCTTGTTCATCAGTTAGTATGGTTTGTTTTGAACAATATAGCAGTTGAAGGTGGATGGGTCTCGGTTTGAGATGAAACCTTCAACTGTTATGTAAATATGGTTAGAAACTAATTGTGCTTCTGGTGGATGGATCTCAGTTTAAGATAAAACCAGAAGCACAAACTTTTGCTATGTTAATAATATAACTTTCTTTTGGCCTTATCCATAGTTGTTCATTTTTATCAAAACTTGTTTTGATAACTGATGTTTCATTCAAGGATAGTTTCAATTCTCAATCTAACTATCATACCTCAAACATTCTGAGCAAATTCCCTAAAATATATCCTGAGAATATATCCTGAAATATATCCTAAGAAAATATCCTGATA
>JARYGA010036598.1:0-64664 GCA_030545235.1 Helianthus tuberosus | reverse complement strand
ACGGGGCGTGTTCAGTCTTCTGCCTTCTCTATTTTGCTTGGGAAGATGCCGTTGAGGGGTCGGGCAGTCCACTTATGTTCCTTTTCTTGTATTTATGTTGGATTCAGCTGTCTTTTTGCTTCTTTTGTGTTTTTGAGCTCATTTAATCCTGAAAATACAAAAGGAAGACAAAAACACTCTTTTTCCAATATTAGCACTTAAAAGGGGTTAGTTTTATGCCTCATTTGATGTAATTTATATGTTGCATTTTACACACATCAAATACCCCCACACTTGAACTTTTGCTTGTCCTCAAGCAAAACTCTTTAATATGTGGCTTACACTCCCAAATGGAATGGGTAGAAGAGAAGGTTTTAGGGCTTGTCATAGAGTGTTGGGAATCCAAGATCTTTTTGGGTTTTATTTTTATCTATTTACAATCCTATTCGTAATGATTTATTTAGAACGTTTCATAGGAGAAATTACTTATTTGGGCATATCATGCCTTTTTAAAATTCAATTTATATACAAGTTCACATACCTCACGGGAGAAATCACTCACACTCGGCCGAAGGTGTATTTTTAGTGAATCACTCGAGAGCGGCATGGAACTTATTCCTACCATAAGCTTGCCGAGCAATCAATCCTCCTCCTTTTTAACTTTTATACCTTTGTAAATATCAAGAGGACTTTGTGGGTGAAGGGTTAGGCTTGGGTTAAAGGTAGGTGGTTGGGTTAGTGGTTAGTGGTTAGTAGAAAAAAGGTGAAAAAGCGTAACAAGTGTCGGTTTTCGTAGGACTTTCTATTTTTGTAACTTTTATTTTGATGAAGCTTTTATTCAAACAAAGTTATTTTTGATGAACTTGTTTGTTTATTTTTTTGCTTCATCATCAACACATTTTTTTATTTTTTTTTATTTTTTTTTTCGATCATACGAAAAAAACCGAACTTGTTACTAAAATAAAGGGCTAAAAATAAAAAAGGTTTAGGTGGGTAAAAGGGTTTTTGGTTTGGGTTATGAAATGAAAAGGTTTAGGCTCAAAGGGGCTAACTAGGGGGATTTTTTGGTAGGTGGTAAAGGAAAAAGAAAAATAATGGTGTAGAAATAAAAAGGGTTAGTCCTAATGCCTCCATCATTTACTTACTCGGGTTTAAGTTGATAAGGACCGGGAATGTATCGTCATGGCAAGTTCTAGAGTCGTAATAACCAAGCGGCTATTCACATAAGAAACGAAAAATGAGCATTTAGTCTAAAGATGTAAATTTGTATGCTCAATAAAGGCTCAAAACTCACTTTTGTGGGAATGGGTTTTTATGTGATCAAGTATATATAATCAAATTTTAACTAAGTTTGCCACGCCTTTTCATAATTTTCTTATGTTGGTTCTTTTTATCACTACGCTATTGGTTGTAAATTCGTAAAAATATAACCTTTTTGAGAACTTGAATTTCCCGAGTTAAACCTAGACAAGTAAAAAAAAATGAAATTTTTGAAAAAAATTTGGGGTGATTAGCGGTTCCAATAGAGTTTTGTGTAAGGCTTGTATTTAGGACTTGCAAAATTTCAAGGTTTTAGCATCCCCCCCACACTTAAATTACACATTGTCCTCAATGTGTCCCAAAAATAAATTTTTAGGTTGATTAGATGTGTAAAATGGTGTTAAAAGCAAAGATTTATGTTACTGGTAGTCTGGACACGGCCCCGTGGGGACCGGACACGGCCCCGTGTTCAGGTGCCAGTAACAGAAATTAAAGAAAAGAAACAGAAGCCTGGACACGGGGGCGTGTCTGGTGAACACGGCCCGTGTCCAGTTACCTGAACTGGGCATTTTTCTGCAGGGGGTTCAGCACGGGGCCGTGTTGGTTGGGCACGGCCCGTGTTGAACCTTCTGTAATGGAGAGAATCGTCGGGTTGCTTTGTTCTTGTGCCTGAGGTCATTTTTCTAGTTCCCCTTTTCATCCCTTACCACCTTGAGTGTGTTTTATTCATTAAGAACCATCAAAACTTTAAAAACCATCATTTCATTGCATTCATAGAGAGACCTTACATAATCCTAAATTAAGATAAAAAAAACTTAACTAAATAGGTCAGGAGGTACACGAGGTTATCATAGAGAGTTCTACTATTTTAAGAAAATTTCGAGAATAGTTTCCCGATATATTAGGACTCTTAGCCGAAAGATTTCTTCCCTAAATGTTGTTTAAAGCCATTCTTCTATCTCCCTAGGAAGGAAAAATGCGGCTTCATTTTCCTCAACAACTGGTGGCTGAGGGGGAACATTCACCGGGACTCCTTGCACCACTCTACGCGGAGGCTCTTGGTGCATGGCGTACCAATCGGCCGGAATGATGACTTCGAGCACCACGTTCCACGCCCTCTGGGTTATTACAGGCACCAAAGGTGGGGAGGCGAGAAGATTTAACCTCTGGTGCAAGAGGTTTACCTCTCGGAGACAGCCCTCCAGCCCTACTGTTAGATGGTTGATACGGTCGACCAATGCTTCTTCCACTCCCGTCATTTCGTAAATAGCCTCCCTTAGGGCGTAAACATAGTTTACAAGAGAGTCTTCTGCTGTTGATGATCTCCTCCCTTGTCGGTTACTTCTTGAAGACGATCCGCTTGTTCTGCTTGCCATTTTCTGTGAAAGAAACCGAAGAAAGCTAAATTTTTACAAAACAGTGCCTCGGACACGGCCCCGTGCTCGCTGAGCACGGCCCCGTGTCCATTTGTCTGCAGGATTTTAGGCTAAGGAGTTTTGGAGTTTTAAATTATTTTCATGATTTTTAGCTGGGTTTTAAGCTTGGATAATTTAAAATAAAGTTATACAACTAACTTTAAACAAGAATCCTTAGCAAATAATCTTACAAACTTCTCATAGATGGTTGGAATCATGGGATTTCCAAGCTTCCATGGAGGAAATGTTGAAAAATTTTGAAAGAAGAGGAAATGAATAAAAGTGGAAGGGACAAGATGGTCCTTGGGAACCTTCTTTTAGCACTTACCTAGGATGGTATGAGTGAAGATCCCAGGAATCTCTGTCAATTGAAGTGGTAAAAAATGAGCAGGAATCAGGCTGCATTTAAAGAAAACGACAGCGCACTGGACACGGCCCCGTGTTGGATGGACACGGCCCCGTGTGCAGAGGAAATCCTGACACATTTTGTCCGTATTCTGACAAAATCAGCAGAGAATCTTTTAGGTGAGCACGGGGGCGTGTTGACCTGGACACGGCCCCGTGTCTGGAGGCTGTCTTATGGAATTTTGTTACTTCTAAGGATCTCATTGATATCGGGTGGTTCCTTACTGGTTGGAACAACCCCAAAATGCCTAAGATACCTTAATTGTCCTAGACTAAGGCGAGAACGCAAGAGGTTGTCGGTGAGGGTAATTCCTATTTTCATTCTAGGTGGACAAGTCCAACCCTTTTCCGGGCTCTCGTTAAAGAATGTGTATGCCGAATCGCTCAGGTCTATGTATGCACCGAACGAAGTCGATGGGGAGTCCTTCACGGCACAATCGGCACAGGGACGACTATCGTCCAAGTCTTTGCTAGGTACGAAGGTATTTTTGGGAGCAACGAGGTTGTCGGAATGCGGTTCCAGCATTTCGTTATGGTCATCGTCTTGGGGTGGATCAATAAAGTCCTTCCTAAGCTCTTTTAACCAATTTAGAATTAGCTTTTCTAGTTGAAATAATTCCTCAAGGAGCATTTCCCCTAGAATGTCTGGCTGGGCGCATTCAAGAGAGAGATAGGGCTTATTTTTAATTTCGCCCCTCTTAAGGTTATAAGAAGTCGGTGGGTCCATGTAGTGGGGCCTATAATTTAGAAAGTAGCATTCTACTTCTTCATGTTCGCCACCACATAATTGACACCACGTACCATAAGAGTGCCGAAAGTAAAAATAATTACTATCACTCATGTTTATGTCAGAAATTACCAACCGCCGGGATCTAACGGTTCTGTTTTCAGTAAGTGAATCTTGGGCACGGGGGCGTGTTGGGTGAGCACGGCCCCGTGTTCAGCTTACTGTCTGACTTAAAACAGGATTGCCAGTTCCAATGATTTAGCACGGGGGCGTGTTCAGCGGGCACGGCCCGTGCTGAGCTCTGCAGAAGCTGAAAAACTAAGAAAAATCCTAAAAATAAAAAAGAAAAATAAAAAAAATGATTAGGCCGTTGATTCCTAACTTTCTTAAAATCCTTGTGTCCCCGGCAACGGCGCCAAAAACTTGATGTGCGTGAAAGTGTCGTATATATTAGGTGTATATTTTAAGCCCCTTTAACACTTATTTTAGCCAAGTTTTAAATTTATAAAACACGATATTTTACTAACACTAAACACACATATGGGCAAGTGCACCCATCGTGAGCGTAGTATAGCGTTGGTAAGATACCGAGGTCGTCCAAGGACACAAGAGCTTTTAGTACCGGTTTATCCTCAACGTCTAATCAAAATAAAAAGTTTAGAAAAATGTTTTAAACTAAGAAATAAATAAAAACTAACTAAAATGCTGAAAATAAAAATAAAAGAAAAACAGATAGACAAGATGAATCACTTGGTTCCGACTCGTATCTAGTATAACCTTTGATTATTTCCGCACTTTTGAACATAATTAAGAGATTATCTTAGTTATTGTAGTAGGCCCCTCTTTTGAAGGTGACGTTACCCTCACCCCAGTAGTTTGAGTCAGCAAGGATACAATCCTAAAAGGGTGGATTATTGGAAGATAATGAATTAAGTTATTAATGCAATATTATGGTAGGCCCCTCTTTTGGAGGTGACGTTACCCTCGACTAAGTAGTCTGAGTCAGCAGGGATACAGTCCTAAATAGCCGGGTTATAGTATTAATAGTAGTTAACTTATGAGGGGATCAAAGAGTTTGGACCCCCGCCATCCAATACCGTGAAGCATTGAAGGAGGTCCTACTAAATTTGACCCAGGTCCATTGCAGGACCTCTAAACGCTGAACAATGGCAAGACCTTTACCAAACCGTTCCCTTAACCCCCGACCAGGTAGCCAACATACCTCCATATAGACCGTGGAGATATGAATGGTGAAAATCCTTTATTTTATATAGACAGTAAAATAATGCCAAGACACCACGGACAAACGATAAGGAAAGATCACCTTCAACATAAGTAACTAGTTATTAAAGTCATTAATACAAAACCAAATAAAAAGTGCGAAAGATTAGAAATAAAAAGTATTATACTAGACACTTTGTCTTCACCAAGTGATGTAAGAGACTTAGGCAAACATGGCCTTGATTGTCAAGAACTCTTACGATCAATCTTGGATCCCGAGACGACTCACACACTCTATGATGGACAATGGATGATGGTGGTGGATGATGGTGTTGTGATGGTGGTGGGTGGTGGATGAAGTGTGAGAGAGGTGGTGTGCCAAGGGATGAGTTGAAATGAAACCAAGCACTCCTATTTATAGGCTGAACAGGAGGCTGGGCACGCCCCCGTGTCCGCTGGACACGGCCCCGTGCCTGTCTGACAATCTCTCTCTTCATTAATTGTAATTCGCAATTACAATTAATGCGCCTGCAGTACTTTCGCCACGCCCCCGTGTTCACTGGGCACGGCCCCGTGGTGGGCAATAGAAGCTTCTATAGGTTTGTCTTTTCTGCTGCTTCTTGGGCACGGCCCCGTGCTGGCTGAGCACGGGGCGTGTTCAGTCTTCTGCCTTCTCTATTTTGCTTGGGAAGATGCCGTTGAGGGGTCGGGCAGTCCACTTATGTTCCTTTTCTTGTATTTATGTTGGATTCAGCTGTCTTTTTGCTTCTTTTGTGTTTTTGAGCTCATTTAATCCTGAAAATACAAAAGGAAGACAAAAACACTCTTTTTCCAATATTAGTACTTAAAAAGGGTTAGTTTTATGCCTCATTTGATGTAATTTATATGTTGCATTTTACACACATCACTATCCGTCCGGATGGCCACTCCGACGCGATGGATTTCTCCGTTTTTGAGCGTTGCGATCGACTTTGAAGTGCGTGCTTTTTATATTATTATTATATATACCTATAGATATCACTAGGGGTCGTATTTACGTATCCATAATCCACAGTTTCGATAATTACAGCCGGTTTTCGTTTCGAGTATGCGATTATTAGCGACGTTTCACGGCCATCAAGGAGGGTAGTATAGGTCCTTTCTTGATGTCATCGTGAACGTTATTGTGTTTTGTGCCACAAAGACTGACGGGGTACCACTCACTCGTATTGTCATCATCGTCACGACGACTGGAGTTATAGCACTCACCCGAGAGTCTTTGTTGGCGTTAATTATCTGCGTTTTGACACATCATGGTCACCGAGGAGGGTAGAATAGGTCCTCACTCAATGCCTTCGTGAGTTTATCCTCTTTTTGTTAATCTTTTTGGTAATGTTTTACCAAACATTAAATGTTTTACTATGAAATTTAGCAGTGATTGAGTCTTTGTAGTTCTTCAATTACTGCCGGTATGTTGGGGTTTTGTATACAAAATTTGTACTACTTGTGAGTAGTAAGTCTGGATGACAATACGTTACCATTGGACAATGAGTTAGCCAATGGGTAATATGACCCACAAGTCAGGTTTGATAGTACCAAATGGAGTAATTGTGTAGACATAAACAATGTGATCGCTCTCAAAACTGTTCACTGTGACTTTTTATTTAAACTTGATTAAACTGGGATTCACTCACCAGTATTTCCTGCTGATAAAATATTTTAAACACGTGTTTCAGGTAACTTAGTGTGAAGCCAATAAAAGCCAGCTGGAGAGCACTGAAGGCTTGGAAAAGTGGCGATAAAGTTACCTAAAATAAAATAGATGTTTTTATTAAATAAAATAGGATTTATTTCTATGAAAATGTGTGTACTGCAAACTTGGGTTTTTCCCATGTATTTGTATTTATAAAATATGGTGGTTTACTCTGATAAAATATTTCCTAACTACGGTCCTGATGAAAATTCCGCTGCCAAATTAAACAATACGCGATACCACCGAAACTGGCTCGCGACCGCCCGTTTCTGGAAATTAGGGATCGGGGGTTGTGACAGAAGGTGGTATCAGAGCCTAGCCACTGATTCAAGCCAAAGAAGTGTTCTGCTGACACTTAAATTTTAATTCTGTGTTAGGAAATAACTTATGTGATTATGTGTTTTATATTATTTGACTATTTGTTAGTCTACAGTATGGGTAAGCAAAGAATTTCGGACATCTATCGTCACCTAGATAGTTCACCGAAAGATAAGGGAACCTCATTTCAACCAAATCCCTCTGGATACTCAGCAGATATGGAGGAAGGAATATTTATTCGTAAGGCACAGTCTAAGAAACCATTTACCACTAAGAAAAGAAATTGGATTGTTAGCAAAAGTCGAGAGAAAATAAAGAAGTCACAACCGAAGGGAGCAATAATCAATCAGGAAATAAATGCACAAACTCAGGAAACAGGCAATAACCTACTACGGAAAGATGAATTAGGTGAACAATGGGTAAATCTCCATATGTTAGCCACTACAACAGTAAATGCTAACTTATATTAAATAGTCGAACGGCTAAACCAGTACCAGTACCCATGCCACCTATGAGCTAGAAACTTTAAAGGAACTTTGCCCATTAGATAACAACTTAGTAGAAACAGGAGATGGAATAAACCTTACATAAAAGCATGTTGAGCATAATACTCCTATAACTTAGATAGACTAAAATAAGTTATGGATGCATAATCACTAGTATATTTTGAATTCCAGTTGTAGTTTGTAATAAATATATATATATATATATATATATATATAAAAAATGCAATGCTCGCCGTTTTTAATCAATCTATTTTTATGATTGTACCCAAATATTTGTACTAGAAATTTTGTCTGTGATAATTAATACCACCTACTCAAATAATATCATAATATACATCAAACTAAGTTGATTATTAACAAAGCAGTCATATTTATGACTCTCTTTTTGGAACCAATTATTTACATTGGTTTAAAATACATATTGAAATATATGGTATAAAGCTTTAAAACTTTGTAGTTTTAATAATATTGTTTCTAAATAATTTGTATTCAAATAAATAAAACCAAAGCTATTCAATTAACCGAAAGGATTTTAAGAAGTAATAAAATCTTTAAAAGATTGCTTTAGTGGATCTAGCCAAAGCAAGTTTTGAAACCCAGATGTACAAATTTCTTACTCTATTTTATCATTTCTGGTTTATAACTAGTTAACCATAAGACTTCATACTTTCATAGTTTTATAAAATAATTGATGTTGAGATTACTTGTAAAAGTTTCTATTGAAATACTTAGTAATAAAATAGATGGTTAAATGAATATGATGGGTATTCATGATTTAATAAAATCATTTAAAGTTTTTAAAGAGATTTGGGTTGGTTGGTCTATGTAAAAAGGTCTAACTAAATGTTGAAAACATTTCTACAAATCTTTAAGGTATGTCCAAGATAGGTTTTATGCCCGAAAATAATTAATATAAGATTATAAGATTAACCAGCCATATTAGTTACAGGATTGTGTATCCTAAATTATAAAGAAAAATATTCGACTCAGCTGGCTGATGTATAATAGTTAAATAATACAATATTAGTAAATGAGTGAAGTTGATAAATTGGATGTTAAACTTACTCTAAGTAGTTGTGAAGTTTTAAGTTTGGTTTTTATATTAGTACATGGTTTGTTGGTTTGCCTAAAACCATAAATAAATTATTTTTATTAAGATGTTCTTTCTCAAAATAATTTATTAGTTTAAACTTAAATTTATTTTGAAGTACCTCTTTGGAGTATCTTTAACGAAATACTTGAGAAAAATATTCATTTTTCAAACAGGTGTTAAAGTTTAACCAAAAATAGAAATCCACTAGTACATATGGGTATCTATCCTACACGGTTTTCGGTTGGAAAAATAATTTGATATCTAAAATCTAATATAAATTTTCCAAAATTCGACTCGTACTGTAAGTCAAATACAATTTTTTTTATAACTCATAATATTTGAGTTCATCCGTATCTTTTATATTATTAGTATAATGATAAAACATTTTACAATGATATATGAATAGTATATTTTACTATAAGATAGTACAGTAAGTAAAAGATATATTTTATATCTAAAATTTTAATAAAATATCATGGTGTAATAAATTTTAATGAGTATAATATAGTATAGAGAATACTATATGCACTTATGTTATAAGTCCGTCGCAAGTTTATTAAAATATAACAAGGCTATTAGATCTTTTTACTAGAATATGTATACAAATCCTATTTTTTTCATAAGTATAAGTATATTATACTATATGAAAATAATATACTGTATATTTTGATCCTTGCACATTTACTTATGATAAAAGATTAGATAATTAAAAGTAAGGATATTGCAACATTGAAAATATCTTTTCTTATCCTACTTAAATTAATAATTTAGTATCTATTTATTTATTTTACCTGGCACGTTAAAAGGTTCCTAAACATTCATTTTTCTCACACTAGAATTAAAAATGGATGCTCCACATAAAAATAGTTGAATCAAATGTGTGTTTAGTACGTTTGTCCTTTATATATAACTTTATTTAAAATTCAGATTACAATCTTACTATTGTAATATCTTTAATATTGTATGGGATATACATACATGTATATTACTCAAATAAATTTAGAATCAATTTTTTTTTAAACGTCAAACTCTGTATTATTTACTATAATACTTCTTTGAATAAATAAGAGTTAATTACATAGTTAGTCCCTGTGGTTTGCACAAAGTAACATACTTAGGTACTAATAGTTTAAAATCACATTCTAGGGTGTTAACTTTTCATTTTATAACGTTTGGAGGTATTAACGTTATTTATAGGTTTAAAATCACATTCTATTAGTACCTAAGTATGTTATTTTGTGTAAACCACAGGGACTAACTATGTTAATACCTTAGAAGTTAATACCTCCAAACATTATAAAATGAAAAGTTAATACCCTATAAGGTGATTTTAAACTATTAGTACCTAAGTTTGTTATTTTGTGCAAACCACAGGGACTAACTATGTAATTAACTCAATAAATAATATAATATAAATTGAGAGTTAAGTTTTGATATTTTGAATCCATATGGTTCAACCCACTAGTTAAAAGTAAATTCCCATGAGTCCAGAAAGTTCATATTTGGAGTAATTCATTTCTTTAAAAAAAATTTTATTGATCCATCCTTAAAACTCCAAAATATTGTGTTCAATAAATTTAAACAGAAGTTTATTTCAATATACTACTTTTATCAAAGGATAAAATAAAGTCATGGAAATAAGCTTGATAATGGGTACCATCGGATGTATAGTATTATTTTTATAAAATAATTTAGTATTATATATATGTGTGTAAATATTACGTAAGTTTAATATTAACTAGAAATGTGAAAATTCTATACACATATATGCATATACTTGATAGAAATTCTTGATGGTATACCCAATATAATATCTTCTGTGAGATAAACATAAGAAGAAAGTTCATTGGTAATTCATATGAAAATATGAAGTTATTATAAGAATAAACCATGAAACCTACTATGTTTTAAAATGCTATCTGTCTCAATGAAATATTCCTTATAACGGGATCTAAGATTTTATATGCATAAATAGAATAGATGTAAGCATACTTATTACATTAAACCTAGCTATAGTATCAATGGAAACAATGACATATTTGAAACTTCATTCTCCAACCAAAAGAAAACCACAACCATAATAATATCTATGCTTAAATGAAAGAGTTGGGATATTGACATTCACTGGTAACAACCAGGACAGTATTTAGACTTGAACCTAAGAAGAATGCCTTAGTATAAAGCTTTGAGATAAGCCAAATACTTGCATAGATAAAGTGTGATGGTTATTGGTATCCCGTGAGGATGATGACTAGAACAGTGTCTGTATGATAAATAAGCAATAACAACTGGCCACTGTTATTTCTTGTTTATTGATACTACTCGGTTCTAGAATGTGATCCATCATGAGAATACTGATTTCCTTGTTTCTGGTTGCAAACTATAATAAACGATGTACTTTCAAAATCCTAATGTGAGAGAAGTCTATTTATGGGAAATACCATGATAATTACCTCTCCGGTAAAACTGGGCATGGTGTGGTAGACTCTCCAGCTTGTCCGGGTGAGATGGGGTTACCTCTCCGGCGAGACCGGGTGAGATGGGGTTACCTCTCCGGCAAGACCGGGTGAGATGGGGTATATGTTATGATAATGGAATTCCCTAAATAATACTATGACCTGATGTCTGACTTGTGAGTCTGTTTACATTATGGATAATGTGCATACTACAGTATATGAAATATTATATAGACATGTATGTCTATGAGGAAATCCAAAGACCATATTGACTGACAATTTATCACGAACAGGTGTGTCAATGATAATTTTAGATTTATTTATTAGGAATCTCTCGTATACGTCTCTAATTCCGATATCAAACACTATTTCGTTTGATCATCTGTCTCGTAGTTCGTGCGACAAGATAACCAACAGGAACTCTATAAGTTGGGACGACATCGAAAGTATAAGAATTTCATTTGCAATTATTAACGTATTAGAAAACCTGTAACTAAAAGTTATGCGAAGACACAACACATCTAAAACACTTACGCTAATAATTTACTTTCCTTAAGAAATCTTGAGAAGATAAGAATCTCAAAACATAGAGAATAGTTCTGGTCAAAGTAAAGTAGAATTCAAAACAAAGACCAGAAAAACTAAAAATATTCATCTATATTTCAGGGAATCTCGAGGACGAGATTTAAAACAAGGTGGGGAGAATGTAACATTCCCAAAATTTTTATTTATATATATATATATAAAAACTTATGTTATTAAAAGGATGAATCATGGGTCAGTTGACCAATGGAAATATAAGGTGTTTTGGCAAACGTAGGAACCATTTAATAATTAAATTATAAAAATACTTTATACTTGAACCTACTCCGTTTTTAATGAAACTTGGTTCAAAATGTAGATAAAAATTACTCTCGTTCTAATGGCATATTTATTATAGGCGCCAAATGAATAAAACAGTTGAATTATTATATATAAATAATAAAAACTTAATATTTTATATGTGTACATGTACATAATAAATAAATAAAATAAAATAAATAAAAACATTTTAAAAGAGCACGTATGATGTGCATGGGAATTAGAAAAATATATAATAATAATAATAATAATAATAATAATAATAATAATAATAATAATTCAATAACTAAATCATAACTTCAATGTTGCTGTGTACGTGTAGAATGACATGATATCCCATAATTAATGAAAGTCAGACAGGTGTCTCTCAATTTCGTGACCCCAAAGCTTTAAGCATGGTATAAATAGGCATTTCAACCATCAGTTTAATTTACTCCTCCATTTCACTCTCTCATATATATATATATATATATATATGTAATTTCTTTTATAAATAGTAATAATAAAACCCTGCCCTGTTTTAAGTATTGTAGCCCCTAATCACTAATACCCTGTCCAAGTGACGTAGGGCCCCGTAACGTATGTCAAGGCTCTGCCTAAATTCGTTGGGGTTCTGTCTCGTGACGTAGGGATAAAGTGAAATTGGGTTACTACACTGTGAGTGCACTATATATTTTATTAAATAGTCCAGGAGCTATGTCACACCCCAACCGATGGCGGAATCATCGGGGCGCGGCACTAGGCGAATCAGATTGCTCAAGAGAATCCGTAACAACTATATTGCGATAATATTTAATACATTCGTTATCCCATACTAACAAATAATACAATCACATAAGTTATCACAGATTTCTTGTTGAGTTTCTAGACCTCCTAGCTTGATTTGATATAGTCTGCGATCTAACCTGCAACATACGTTAAAAATATTTGTCAATACAAAAGTATTGGCGAGTATACAGGTTTGATATGTATAGCGTAATAGATAAAAAGTGTAGCGAATTTCCATATGCAAGAACGTAACACACGACATATATACTCACAAAGCTGATACTACCAACTAAGTCCTCGATGCTCGAATATGCGATGGCAAACTAGACCCCGTCGGGCGCAATAGTACTATACTAGTCATGGTGGGACGTCGCGAGTATAAGACCTAGCACAAATGCAACTACCATCACGTATATCTATGCATAACAGTTATTCACAGGTGATAATTCGATTGATTGAATATTTCGTTTGATAAGTTCGATTTGCTAGAAACGTATGTTACACCCAAAGTACGATTAAAAAGGGTTCAAGTATACTCACAGTGCGTATTTAGCGGGGATGCAACTTGATTGGGTCGGTTGCGAGCACGTCTGCGTTAATCATTGAAGAATAGAGTAAACGATGTACGGTTAAGCGAGAATAGCCTTGAAAAGTCATTTATTTGGTCGGATGGTGCTCATCCGTCCGGATGACATGTTATCCGTCCGGATGACATGTTATCCGTCCGGATGATATGTGATCCGTGCGGATGGCATGTGATCCGTGCGGATGACATGTGATCCGTGCGGATGACACGTCTGTTTCGCATTCTGAACACTGTTTTTGAGTGTTTATTGGAAGGAATACGTGCGGAGTTACCGGGACAGTGTAATTTCGCACTAACACTTGAAATTCCATCAGTTCCGACCCGCTCTAATGGCCGGGAATCACCCCGCTCCATCAGAACTGGCCGTTCTTGACGGTTTCTCCGGTTTAGCTCGAAATCGCACAGTTCCTTGGTTGAATACATAGATTTAGGTGAGATTCGTTATCAAAACATGTGGAAATCACTCAGATCTGAGGCGCTTATGGTGGGATGAGGTCACAACTTGAAGTTCATATGAACTCTTGGTGACATCACCTTAAAACACCTCAATATCAATAGATTTCACGGTTAAAAATTGAGTTTTAAAAGATAGAATGATGTAGAATTGGGTGTAGATCGTAGAAGTATAAGTTTTAGGTTGAAATCTTACCGGAATCGCGAGGAATCGAGAGAAAAGGGTCCTAGAGCGTGTTTGGTCGAGTGGGAGCTGTCACATCACTGTTAGAGTGATGTGACTTGCTATTTATAGGCAACAGAGGGCTGAAGTGGATTTTTGGGTCGGATGGCCACTCCGACGAGATGGATTTCTCCGTTTTTTAGCGTTGCGATCGACTTTGAAGTACGTGCTTTTTATATTATTATTATATATACCTATAGATATCACTAGGGGTCGTATTTACGTATCCATAATCCACAGTTTCGATAATTACAGCCGGTTTTCGTTTCGAGTATGCAATTATTAGCGACGTTTCACGGCCATCAAGGAGGGTAGTATAGGTCCTTTCTTGATGTCATCGTGAACGTTATTGTGTTTTGTGCTACAAATACTGACGGGGTACCACTCACTCGTATTGTCATCATCGTCACGACGACTGGAGTTATAGCACTCACCCGAGAGTCTTTGTTGGCGTTAATTATCTGCGTTTTGACACATCATGGTCACCGAGGAGGGTAGAATAGGTCCTCACTCAATGCCTTCGTGAGTGTTAGTGTTTGTGGTGTGGTATAGTATAGCGATATTGTAATTCGAAAATATGCGATTATCCTTCGAATAGCGATATATGCGATATAGTTACATTATGATCCGAATCTCTGGTGCTAGGCGTAACGAGTATATCGAGTAGTAACAACGCACAAAAGTGCGGGTTGTTACAAGCTATACCCAAAATATTGCCAACACTCCCAAAATATTTCTGACACCCTAATATATTTTAAAATATCCCAAACTGTTCCAAACTACACCCCATATGCAAAAACGGGCCTCAAATATATTAGATAGTATTAAAAATAAATAAAAACTTAATATTTAAGTTAAGGCGGGCCGCGTAGACCCACCCTAACTCTTTACGCGGGCGGTTTCAAGGTGGATACATGATGTCATTGATTTATAAGTTAAAGCGGGCCGCGTAAGGTTCTCTTAACATTAACGCAGGCCGCGAGAGACTAAAGAGGTGGCGCAGCCCGGTGCGGCCACGTGGCCCAACACCTAGCGATATTGTATTTCGAAAATATGCGATTATCCTTCGAATAACGATATATGCGATATAGTTACATTATGATCCGAATCTCTGGTGCTAGGCGTAACGAGTATATCGAGTAGTAACAACGCACAAAAGTGCGGGTTGTTACAGTCTCCCCTACTTTAGGAAATTTCGTCCCGAAATTAATCTAATAGGTAGACCTTTGAGAGTTGATCCTGGATATGTAGTGATACAACGCGTTAATCGGGTGAGAGTTGACAAGCGAGAGTGCTTCGAATAAGAGAGATCGATTGCGATAGCGAGAAGCGACGTAATGACCAAAGGAGCATCCCACGAGTTGGCGTTCCAAGAGTACCTCGAGTCGCGAAGAATTTGTAAGTTCGATGCGATTGAAATTTTAAAGAACCTTGAAAGGTTTCTCATAACGTAGGGTTAACTGAGTCGATTGTTAACCAACGTTGCAAGAAAGTTTAGGTTTCAAACATTTTTAAGGAATTCGAAAATGAAAACTGGGGTTACGAAAACTCTCCTAGGACCTGGGTTCAATGCTGAACTCGATGTCGACCCAACGTCTTAAGAAAGATTTCGTTTTGATATTGCAAAAGTTTTTAAAGAAAAACTGGACTTATGAGACTTCCCTTGGGCATGGAGTTAAGCTGATTCGATGTTACCTCAACATTGTGAGGAAATTTCACTTGTCCAATGGTTTTAATAAAAATTTTATAAAAATCAGTTTTTAACAGTTTGAAAAGTTAATTAACATCGAGCCCCACTTGGCACTTTCTCACGAAAGTTTGGTAATATGGTTAAAACACTTATATATAGGAAGTACCAACGGCGTATCCTCCATGTTTCTCCATATCACTTCTGTTTCGTGAGGCGGTGTCATGTGGGCTGATATGACACAGATAGAATTTCGCTACCTCGGTCCAATCGATAGGAAGTCAGACCAAGTTGAAGATAGAATCGAATAGGTTAAACAAGCGAGTTGAATTGCGAACGTTGCTATAACAGCGTGCGCGAATAGCCTGGTGACACGAAATGCTTATGCGTCGTGTCTGGTTAGGCATCGAACGGTAGACGACAAGCGATTAGCGCGATGTCGATTAGATTCCACATTGAACCCGCATGGCATGTTTCCACGAGAGTTTGCTAACATGGTGAAACACCACGTTTAACCAGGCTAGTTTTGCCTCGTGAAGCAATGTCATGCGTGTTATTACCACATAGGTTGTACCAAACGAGCGAATAAGCGGTAGATTATACACGATAAGCGATAAGCGATTAGGTGATTTAGCGAATACCGCAACACCAACAATGACGGCGATGATGAACGAGTTACGATGAGCGGCAGTTGTTGCGTTGCAAGCGATGGAGGTATACGCGATTTATGCGGTTCGATTCAATTGATTTACATCACAGAGGTTAACTGACATCAGACCCCACATGGCCTTTTTCCACGAAAGCCCGCCGATATGACTAAAACACCTTGCTTTAATCATATGAGCTTCATCTCGTGAAGCGAGGTCATGTGTGCTAACTTAACACAAACACCACAGATAACGGTAGGCGACAACGATATATTGATACACAGCAAGCGATATAGGTTCACACAATAAGCGATAGGGATTGCGAGATACACATAACAAGCGATTGCGATTAGTCGAGTTTCGTTTCGAATAAGCTTAACGTTACGTTGCGTCGCATCACGGCTATTGAGGAGGGTAGAATAGGTCCTCACTCAACAATACCATGAGCGTTTATGTACTTGATGAGATTCGTTGCAACAGACTTACGACCAGTCTTGCGTCGATGCAATTGCCCTGTGAGGCAGACTCCCCAGAGTCCATCGATGAGGCGATTGCACTGCGTTTGCAGACTTATGACAAGTCTCGCGATGATACGGTTTGTTACGCCTTGCGATTGAGTGTAGTGTGTTGAAAATAATCACAATAGTATAATAGGTCTAATAACGTTCAACTCCACGTGGCACTTTCTTCACGGAATTTCGGTAGTATGATAAAGCACACCTTGCTTGACCCCTACTACTTAGATCCCGTGGTTTGGTGTCATACTTCGTTGTAACGCTTGTGGCACCTTAGAATTTACTACGATCTCCGTGCACTGACCCAAATAATCCCGTGTGCACCCGTGATTAGTCGTTCCTTGCACGTTTATCGTACCTTGTTCTAAGAGTGTAGCGAGGGTAAAACACATTATTTCTTGATATAGTATATAGTATGTGTGTGGATCTAGTCTAAGTGTGACGACTAGAGAGTGAAAGAGAACACGAGAGCGAGAGTTAGCGTTACACATAGTGGCAACATTGAGTAATATAGTAGGTTTAAAACTTAGAAATTAACATCGAAAATCGTGTCATTACAACTTCATCCTGCGCTTGCTAGGTGCTTGATGCTGAAGACTTTCGCTGGAGCTGTCGTTGTTGTACTCAAGTTCGCGGTTCGATGCGGCAGTTGCGGGTGAAGTGACCGTAACAGTTGCAGTTATTGCAATAGCGACAGTCAGCCCCAACTGGATGATGATAGGTACACGAGTAACACTGAGGATGAGCTCCGGTGTAGGCTCGTTTTGGAAACATCGGAACTGCTCGCAGAGGTTCCGGTTGCGACTGTTCGGTTGTTGATGAGCTCGGACTTGAAGTCTTTCGTTTGCGGCTGGGTTTGTCGGAAGATCCGTCAGCAGATTTGTCAGAAGAATCGTTGGTAGATTCGTCAGAAGGATCGTCAGCAGATTCGTCAGAAGAATCGTCGACAGATTCGTCAGGAGAATCGTCAGCAGATTCGTCAGAAGAATTGTCGACAGATTCGTCAGGAGAATCGTCGACAGGATCGTCTGAAGAATTAATGGCGATTGCTTGATAAGCTTGCTTGACAGGGTTCTTGGAGAAAAATCCTTCTATGAGTCGTTTGTTGTTGATTTCTGCGGCTAAGCGGTAGGTTTCTTCGATGGTAGCAGGTCTTGCAGCTTCGACAAAATCACCCACACACTCAGGCAAGCCCCGAATGTACTTCGAAATGGCTTTTTCTGAAGTGTTGACTTGACTTGGGCAGATTATGCTAAGCTGTTTGAACCTAGCGGTGTGTCACTTTCGAGTTGCTTGATTTTCCAGAATTCGTCTTCCAGCTTCTGAACTTCGTAAGGAGGACAGTACTCTTCTTTCATGAGCTCTTTCAGCTCATCCCAAGAGAGAGCGTAAGCTGCGGAGATTCCACGTTTGTTACGTTCGGCGGTCCACCAGTCGAGTGCTCGTGATTGAAATACTCCGGTAGCACAAGTAGTACGGAAACTATCGGGACACCCACTTTGACGAAGGATAACTTCGATAGAATCGAACCACTGGATTAGTTGAGATACACCTCCTTCACCCGTGAACTCCATCGGGTCACAGGCTTTGAAGTGTTTGTAGAGAAAAGTAGTTTGCGGCGCTTCCGTCTTGGAGTCTTCCGAGGCTCGAGAGTGGCTGAGAGAGTGCACTCGAGCGGCAATTTGAGGAATAAGCTTAACCACTTCCTTAGTCACAAGTGATGCAATCCTCTTATCAGCGCTTCGTTTGGCTCTTCTCCTGGCTACTCATCTCGAGGTAGAGTTGTTGGAAGGCATCTAGACAGGAAGAGAGTTGGAATGAGATTCGATCATAATGATTTTTGAGTTTCGCGATGCGATTGAGCGCGTTCAAAACTTGATGCGATAGTATATTAGTAATGCGAATCACATAGGAGCCACATAGGAGACACGAAATCCCAAAGTTCTCACACATTGACTTATCTGTTTATACATATTTATATACCTATACAATTGTAGTTTGTAATCATACACATACAGGTCGATTTAGAATAAGCGAGGACGCGTTGAGGTGAGAAAACGATAGCGAAGGCGATAGATTATGCATTAGTTTTGTTTCGAACATTCGGGTTTCATTTTAGATTGTGATGGCGGTGCGAATTGTGCGTTTATAAAGCAGGGAGTGGAAATCGTTAAATCGATAAAGCGTAAAGTTTCAAAACGTAAATAAGTCCCAACCATTTGTAAGATCGGCAGTTCGTATGTTAGAGTGCCTTGGGTGTTTAGGCGTCGACTACCCAAGGTAACCCAACTATATTCAACAAGTTCGAGCATGCGCGTTGACCTAGAAGACTTCATGCTTCCACTGGGATGCAGCTCATGGCATTCGTCTTCCTAGTCATTGCGTGGCTCGAGTTATCGTGATAGTCGAGTCCTTGGTGAGAGCTTTTTTTTTTTTGGAAACCAATTTATAGAGAGTGGAATGTCTTATTAAGGTACGGGTTTCACCCCTGACTTAACAGCTTCGTTCCTAATTGTGGTTATGCTCTTCGAATAAATTCGTGTGTTCCACTAGATTTTGAAATGGAGACTTTTGTCGAGATGTGGATGTCACTCCTAACTCGATGAAAGGTTCTCGTGCTAGAAAAATGTGCTGAGTGAGCGATCTCGTTGAGAGTTCTTGGTTTTCACACCTGATCTCGACTGGATCACTCGGCTTCGTTATGCGAGTATTTTTGAAAACACGTGTATTGTGTTGGCCTTAGGAAAGGCTAAGTAGTATTTCGGCCTTAGGAAAGGCTCCTTCGTGTGAAGTTGTAGTATGCGGTGTTCACACAAAGTTGTAGCTTTTAGCAATTTCGATCGAGAGTATCAAGTAGGCCCGATACAAACCCTACTGGGTTCGTACGAGTCGGCCTGTTGGTACTTAGACTATAGACTAGGTCAATTTCTAAGACGTCAACCCGGACTAGGTCGAGTCTGGCCTAATTCCCTATAGTTATGGCTCTGATACCAATCTGTCACACCCCAACCGATGGCGGAATCATCGGGGCGCGGCACTAGGCGAATCAGATTGCTCAAGAGAATCCGTAACAACTATATTGCGATAATATTTATTACATTCGTTATCCCATACTAACAAATAATACAATCACATAAGTTATCACTGATTTCTTGTTGAGTTTCTAGACCTCCTAGCTTGATTTGATATAGTCAGCGATCTAACCTGCAAAATACGTTAAAAATATTTGTCAATACAAAAGTATTGGCGAGTATACAGGTTTGATATGTATAGCGTAATAGATAAAAAGTGTAGCGAATTTCCATATGCAAGAACGTAACACACGACATATATACTCACAAAGCTGATACTACCAACTAAGTCCTCGATGCTCGAATATGCGATGGCAAACTAGACCCCGTCGGGCACAATAGTACTATACTAGTCATGGTGGGACGTCGCGAGTATAAGCCCTAGCACATATGCAACTAGCATCACGTATATCTATGCATAACAGTTATTCGCATGTGATAATTCGATTAATTGAATATTTCGTTTGATAAGTTCGATTTGCTAGAAACGTATGTTACACCCAAAGTACGATTAAAAAGGGTTCAAGTATACTCACAGTGCGTATTTAGCTGGGATGCAACTTGATTGGGTCGGTTGCGAGCACGTCTGCGTTAATCGTTGAAGAATAGAGTAAACGATGTACGGTTAAGCGAGAATAGCCTTGAAAAGTTATTTATTTGGTCGGATGGTGCTCATCCGTCCGGATGACATGTGATCCGTCCGGATGGCATGTGATCCGTGCGGATGGCATGTGATCCGTGCGGATGGCATGTGATCCGTGCAGATGGCATGTGATCCGTATGGATGGCATGTGATCCGTGCGGATGACACGTCTGTTTCGCATTCTGAACACTGTTTTTGAGTGTTTATCGGAAGGAATACGTGCGGAGTTACCGGGACAATGTAATTTCGCACTAACACTTGAAATTCCATCAGTTCCGACCCGCTCTAACGGCCGGGAATCACCCCGCTCCATCAGAACTGGCCGTACTTGACGGTTTCTCCGGTTTAGCTTGAAATCGTACAGTTCCTTGGTTGAATACATAGATTTAGGTGAGATTCGTTATCAAAACATGTGGAAATCACTCAGATCTGAGGCGCTTATGGTGGGATGAGGTCACAACTTGAAGTTCATATGAACTCTTGATGACATCACCTTAAAACACCTCAAAATCAATAGATTTCACGGTTAAAAAATGAGTTTTAAAAGATAGAATGATGTAGAATTGGGTGTAGATCGTAGAAGTATAAGTTTTAGGTTGAAATCTTACCGGAATCGCGAGGAATCGAGAGAAAAGGGTCCTAGAGCGTGTTTGGTTGAGTGGGAGCTGTGTGACTTGCTATTTATAGGCAACAGAGGGCTGAAGTGGATTTTGGATCAGATGGCCCATCTGTCCGGATGGCTATCCGTCCGGATGGCCACTCTGACGCGATGGATTTCTTCGTTTTTGAGCGTTGCGATCGACTTTGAAGTGCGTGCTTTTTATATTATTATTATATATACCTATAGATATCACTAGGGGTCGTATTTACGTATCCATAATCCACAGTTTCGATAATTACAGCCGGTTTTCGTTTCGAGTATGCAATTATTAGCGACGTTTCACGGCCATCAAGGAGGGTAGTATAGGTCCTTTCTTGATGTCATCGTGAACGTTATTGTGTTTTGTGCCACAAAGACTGACGGGGTACCACTCACTCATATTGTCATCATCGTCACGACGACTGGAGTTATAGCACTCACCCGAGAGTCTTTGTTGGCGTTAATTATCTGCGTTTTGACACATCATGGTCACCGAGGAGGGTAGAATAGGTCCTCACTCAATGCCTTCGTGAGTGTTAGTGTTTGTGGTGTGGTATAGTATAGCGATATTGTAATTCGAAAATATGCGATTATCCTTCGAATAGCGATATATGCGATATAGTTACATTATGATCCGAATCTCTGGTGCTAGGCGTAACGAGTATATCGAGTAGTAACAACGCACAAAAGTGCGGGTTGTTACAAGCTATACCCAAAATATTGCCAACACTCCCAAAATATTTCTGACACCCTAATATATTTTAAAATATCCTAAACTGTTCCAAACTACACCCCATATGCAAAAACGGGCCTCATATATATTAGATAGTATTAAAAATAAATAAAAACTTAATATTTAAGTTAAGGCGGGCCGCGTAGACCCACCCTAACTCTTTACGCGGGCGGTTTCAAGGTGGATACATGATGTCATTGATTTATAAGTTAAAGCGGGCCGCGTAAGGTTCTCTTAACATTAACGCGGGCCGCGAGAGACTAAAGAGGTGGCGCAGCCCGGTGCGGCCACGTGGCCCAACACCTTGCAGACCTACTTGATGACCAAGCTAAGCTATTCTGTTGACTGGAGTCAACGCGGGCCGCGTAAGGCCTTGCCTTGTGTTACGCGGGCCGCGAAAAGACCGAGATCAGACCCTATATATAGAACGCATCGGGTTCAACCAAATTTCGTTCACAATTCATTCTCAATCTCAAAATTCTGAATTAGAGTTATTATACACGGGTATAATATCCCCCTAAGTAGCGAGGTTCTGCTCCGCTGTAAGTATTATAACCCCAGTTTCGTAATAGATACGCTGCCCGATTGATTTAGGGTTCCGTAACAACTGTCGTGGTTCTGCCCGACGTAGTTGTTGGAATACCGTCTCGGGGAGGGTATCATTAATATTATCAAAAGGGTTATTATACTAACCTATGTATAATTGTGTAAATTATAGATTAATCCCAGGAAACCCTTACGCGAAGTCTAAGATAGCAATGTGAGTTTATCCTCTTTTTGTTAATCTTTTTGGTAATGATTTACCAAACATTAAATGTTTTACTATGAAATTTAGCAGTGATTGAGTCTTTGTAGTTCTTCAATTACTGCCGGTATGTTGGGGTTTTGTATACAAAATTTGTACTACTTGTGAGTAGTAAGTCTGGATGACAATACGTTACCATTGGACAATGAGTTAGCCAATGGGTAATATGACCCACAAGTCAGGTTTGATAGTACCAAATGGAGTAATTGTGTAGACATAAACAATGTGATCGCTCTCAATACTGTTCACTATGACTTTTTATTTAAACTTGATTAAACTGGGATTCACTCACCAGTATTTCCTGCTGATAAAATATTTTAAACACGTGTTTCAGGTAACTTAGTGTGAAGCCAATAAAAGCCAGCTGGAGAGCACTGAAGGCTTGGAAAAGTGGCGATAAAGTTACCTAAAATAAAATAGATGTTTTTATTAAATAAAATAAGATTTATTTTTATGAAAATGTGTGTACTGCAAACTTGGGTTTTTCCCATGTATTTGTATTTATAAAATATGGTGGTTTACTCTGATAAAATATTTCCTAACTACGGTCCTGATGAAAATTCCGCTGCCAAATTAGACAATACGCGATACCACCGAAACTGGCTCGCGACCGCTCGTTTCCGGGAATTAGGGATCGGGGGTTGTGACATGTTTGTCTCGGATCTGATTTGATGTGATATGGAAGTTCCATTCTTGAAGATTTTGTTTCGAAACTTAACGCATCGGAGTGGTAAACAGCTGATTGTTTTTCTGTGTCCAGTTTCATGATTCACTTCACTCTGCCTGCCGGAAAACTCGATTGAAGTGTTTCCGTGTTGATTTCATCACTCTCCGCCATTGTTGATTTCTGGTAAACAGCTGATTGTTTTGGCGGTTTGTGAATGCCTGGCCGGATGGTTGTTGTGGGCTGTGGTGGAGGTAGGGTGAAAGTGGAGGAGGTGGTTGTTGGGCAGTGGTATTGGAGGTGGGGTTACGGTGGATGCAATGGAGAACAGGTGGGGTTTGATTGGGTGAAGGTGTGCAATGGAGAAGACTTGTCTGTGTTATAAAGAAGGAGATGAAGTTTACAGACACATCATCGACACATAATCATCTCCAACTCAGGAAATTTGTGCCACATCGGACAAAAAACAAACCCAGTTAGTGAAGATTTAACTGGGTGGTGCCAGCACAAACAATAAGTCAAGTTGGGGGTGTCGGGTGTCAAAGTGTTAGTTGCGTGTGACAACGGCCAAAGACCAATAGTTGAGGATGATAAAATCCAATAACCCTTAATTTATTATGTTACCTCACACCACCTTTCTCTCTATCTCACAAGGGAGGGGGGTTATTTCGATGTCGATCCCACACACAAAAGCCTTATTGTTTATATAATACATGTGAATTTTTTTTACTTGTAATAACTACTTATCCATCAATCATCTATTCTTATGGTTTTCAATTGTATATAATACATGAGAATTTTTTCACTTGTAATAACTACTTATCCATTAATCCTCTATTTTTGTGGTTTTTAACTTTGCACTCACCTATGCAGACTCGTCCTAACAAAATGACGAAAGGATCCTTATCCATTTTATCCTTCAGGTTTTTAATTTTAACATAATATAGAATTTAAATAAAGTAATTAAAATTAAACAATCAAGGCACCCAACAGTCCCTTCTTCTCTTAATTATATGCACGTACAACAACTACCACCAGCATCTCCATCTTGCATCACCACCATACATTGTCACCTCCAACCATAACCACCCTTTCAACCACCACTTTCCTTCGTGTTCTTAGTTATTCTACAAATAATACCACCATCATTGGTTATTCCCTAATGTCATCGAGTTAAGGTTTTAAATAAAATAAAAAAAATATCATTTTTAGTTTTAAAAAATAGATATTAGATAATACATCTATCTATACTTTCTATAAAAGGAGAAATCTTGATGACATAAGAAAAGCTGATGTGGCAGCCAGAGAGACTGTCCAACAATGCTTTTCTTATGTCATTACTGCATCATAAAGCCTAATATATAAAATCATTTAAAATTCACTCAAACCTCTACCAAAGTAAACATCTGCTCATTTATATCCGACTTTACTTTAATACCCAGCAGCAGTTGTTGTTATGCTTTGTAATGCTTTTAGATCAACAGATGTTTAAGGTTAATTACCGGTAAATTCAAATTCAAAAATGCATGGGAATAAGTAATTTGCAAATAATGCATTTCACTCACAAACTCCTGTCAATCATCTTCTTATATAAGGCGTTTCTTCTCATTTCCCTCTTCATATTTGATCACACTTTCGTCTTCTCTGATTTTGAAATTTGAAATTTGATCACAATCCGAATTCCAAATTAGAAGCATGTCAATATCAGTTGACAGTAACAATCTTAGTTTTGTTAACGATTTGAATCCTGGGAAAGATATGTGGAACATGAAAGCGAGAATTATTCGAAAATGGAATCAAGGTTACAAAATGGATCTCATCTTCATTGATGAAAAGGTAATTTGTATTTCTGCTTTTCCGTTCTATCAGAGAATGTAGTGGTGTATGCTAAAAAGATACTTTCTTTAAATGTTCTTCAGGGTGCTAAGATTCAAGCATGTATTAAGAGTCATCTGATACCTGTTTTTGATGGACAGCTTCAAGAAGATGCTGTTGTCATTCTGTCGAAATTTGGTGTTGGTGAGAATAAAGATTTATATAAAGTTGTAATACATGATAAAACAACTTTTATAGATGCACAACTGTTACACCTGTGAGAGATTGGCAAGGTGTTGAGTATGGTTTCAACTTCAGAGCTTATCAAGATATTCTTCAAGGAGAGGCGTTAAACTATTTGAGTGTTGGTAGTGTACATTTTTGTAATCATGTTTTCTCTGTATAAAATTAGAAAGTTTTACTTATACTGTTGTATAATGTGATCATATAGATGTTGCTGGATCTGTGGTTTGTTGTGGAGATCTTGAATTCTTTGGTCGACCTACAAAAGAGACTAAGAAGATCAATTTCGATATTCAAGACTTGGAGTAAGTTGTTGTTTACATGTGCAGTCATGTACAGATCATTGTTTGTATTTAATGATGTAAATAAATAAGATAAAGAATGTTGGTATTTAATGTGGAATCATGGTAAAAAATGAGATCTATAGTGTTTGTATCTAATGTTGAATCATGGTAATAAATGAGATCACCAGTTTATTATTAGTGAATATGTTAGTTAATTTATGGCTCATTTACTACTTTAATAAATGTCATAAATTCCTTTGATTTTGTGTTGTTATTCATTCAATTTAGTTTTGATATTAGAGATTGTAAAAAAATGGTCATAAATTAGTCTTTAGTATATCGTCATACGAATATTGTTTTCATGTAGGAGTAAGGTTTTGTGGTGTACTGTGTGGAATGATTATGCGCTGCAGTTTAAGGAGTTCATCTCTAAAATCCTAGCTCATGAGCATGTGATGGTTGTTATACAGCATGGAAAGTATAAGGAATGGAAAGGTAATTTTTGTTACTTTCTGCAAATCATAACTATACTCTTTATTTCTGGCAATATAAAGACAAGTTGACTAAATATCTATATACTTTTGCATGTAGGTGAATATACAGTTCAAAGTGATAAGTTTGCAACACGAATGTTTCTGAATAAAGAAATTGATGAAGTTAATCAGCTAAGGAGGAGGTAATTTGTTAATATAATTTCTATTGTATATAGATGTTCAAGTCAAATACTTGGTTTCATGTTATTTGTATACTAATTCTAATCATTTGTGGTATTCAAAAGTCTTATACTGAAGTTTGGACAAAGGAGTGGTTCTATTTCTCAGACAATACTATCGTCTCAAAGCGTTTTTACATTGCATAAAGAATTTGTAACAGATGGTGTGAGGAAACATGTTGATGAGATTAGTGAGATAGAAAAGGTTTCACATCTTTTTATATAGTTTGGTTATTTGTTTGGTTTATCACCTGCATGTTTGTCAAACTATAGATTACAAGTTGATATATTGTTTTTACAGGAAATGTCTTGTGTTGTGGTTGCGACAATTAAGATTGTGCAAGAAGAGTATGGTTGGTTTTATCCTGCCTGTTGTAAGTGTTTCAAGAAGGTGATGGCTAAAAGTGAATACTTACAGAATGCTGAAAATGTTTCGAATGATATTGTTCAATTGCTTGCGACTTCTTTTGTTTGTCCCAAATGTCGTCGTGAATGTACATCCATCACCACAAAGTAAGCAATGATGATTATTTAAAATTTTATTTATATAAATAACAGTTTAAGACTGATATTTGAATATAATTTTGGAGTTTACTTAGTCATTTGTATATATTTCAGGTTCAAGGTGCAAGTCCGGGTGCAGGATGAGAGTGGTAGTGTGACAACCCTCACCAAACCAGGTATCCGTACAAATTAATTAATATTTAATTACTGCTTAATTACTGTGCTTGCTTACAACTGTGATTAAACTGCTTACTGATTTCTGATACATACATACTCTTCCATCACATCTTATACTGTCACTCTTTTATTTACACACAAACCTTAGTGACAACCTTGATGCACAAAAGCACAGTGAGCACACTATACGGGATACCCAGTAAACATGCTGACATAGCCAGCATCAGACAGTTACTGTCTCTAAGGCCAGTATGAGCCGGGAATAGATTACTACACTAGTAGGGAGTGTAGGGAGGTGGGGATTGTAGAACTGCGTCACTAGGTGATAATTATAGTGACCGGATGTGCCTAAAACGTACTTTGAGTACAAAATTCTGCACTTTAAATAAAAATTCAGCATTAAGCTAACTAGTAAAGTGCCAAAACATGAGAAAAATATTACTAGACACTTTTCAAAGTGTCGGGAATAAATTGTGTAACTAAAAGAAATAATAACGACACTTTATACACTTATTTAGCATTGTAAAGGATTAATATCCAACCGAACTACCGGACTTTACCCGGGACATAAAAATATTGACTTAACATTGTTTTTTTTTTTCTGAGCTAGTTAGGGTCCCCGAATACCCTAACACCCGTTATATATTACATAACACTCTCTACACTACACTAATTAAACTCCCTAACTAAATCAACTAACTCTAACTATCTAGTTCAATTCCAACAAATTACCCCCCCCCCCCCTTTTATGACCGAACGGTCACCACAAGGTAACACCCCCTTGTCCTTGTTAATTATTTTAATCCTAAATGCTTCATATCTAGATGACATTGTATCCTAAGGATAATTAGGATGATTGGTTATTAAATAGGAATGTTGGTCCACCAATCCATTCACAAACCACCAACAAAATTTTACATCTTTCTTTCCCTCTTTGGCTACTCACGGCCGAGACCAAGCACACATCCACCACCACTTTTCAATCTTGATCTTGTAATTCCAAATACATACAATGGTGAAGGATCACGTATAAGGAGGCTCGGTGCTTACGGATTGGCAAGGACCTCACCACAATGCTATTAACCACCCGTTTTTCGTCTAGTTTCTTCCCTAGCCTCGAGCTAGTAGTAAGTGACTCTAAACACCCTATTGTTCATATCTAAAGTGGTTAATAAGAAATTTAACGGGTAAAAATTATGAACACTAGAGATCGGAACTAATAGTCTACTAAAAATAATAAACATGGTGGTTAATGAATGAATGTTAGTGTAAAACTTTTGAAACTAGTTTTGTTATGATTATTTATTGTTGTTGATTGCTAGTGTTGAAATGGATCGTCATCAAACCACGCTAGATCATGTTCATGGAACATGAACTAGCCTTATGTTAAGTTGTAAAGTTATTAGATGACGAACCCTTTTCAAAAATAAACATGAACTTGTGTAAAAACAATTTTTCTTATGAAACGGAGTTCTAAACTAGTAGATCTAAAGATCTACAAGTGGTATTTTCGAAGAACCAACTGTAAGACGAAACCATGTTCTAAAACCGGATCTTTCCTAAACTAAAGGTGTTTTTGTGAACAAACAAGTGTGTAGACACTTGTGTAACGAAAGGTTTTAACAAAGAATTATTTTTGAGATTTTTGACAAGAAGTTGTAAACCTACACTTTCTTTAAAAATAAGATTTTTAAGAAACCGATTTCATTTATAAAAATAGAAAGATCTACTAAAAACACCGGAAGGTTACTACACACTTTTACATAACCCACAAGTTCATGTGTTTGCGACTTACGTATATTTTTGACTAGTTTAGTGTTGAAATATTGTTTGTTGATGTTGGGAACATTGTTGGTTGAATTTATAAAAGAAAATGATACGCTTGAAAGCGTGGCCACCTCCAGTTACAGAGGAAACTCTGGCGAAATTTTTCCAGAAATATAACACTTGGAAAATATTTTTACGACAAGTGTTATGAATATATTTTCGACTTGTTTTTCCAAACAAACTTCGCCATGAATTTTTATTACCAAATCTCCAAGTGTCGGAGGTGGGATTTTCATAAATAAAACTTGTTAAAATATATATATTTAGTATATATTTTTCATAATAGCACTTGTGTGAATTTTTTATGATTATTTTGTGAACTATACAAATATTATTTTTAGGGTAAAAATAATATTACTAGAATACACTGAATATTCACGGCTCCAAAATAATACTAACGCCTTCACAATAAATATTTAAGTTACACCGGTATTATTCATACCACCCGAATCTTACAACGTAACTTACGTATTTTCAGAAAATACTCATAAGTGTGTATTTTGACAAGGATATTATTTTGGAAATTATATGGAATAAAATATAATATTTTTGGGAAAAATATTTATATTTTGGAAGTAAAGTATTTTGGACAAATGAAATAAAATACATTTTATTAAGTGAGACTTAATAATATATTTCGAAGTTATACGAACGCACATGTATTAAAACCCCCATCCTTGGGAAGGAATATATTTACAATATAATTACGAAGTGTAATTACAAAATAGTTTCCTAACTATTTCCCAAAGACATTAAACCTTAAGCTAAGGCACGGCCGTCCGTCTAATAGAAGTTAGTACGTGTAGGTCGTCGCACAGCAGGTTGACCAGGAGATTTCTTGTTAGAGACGCATTTCGGTGAGTTCATGTCCCCCTTTTCTCTTAACTGTTTTCAGTTTTTATACTGCGGGGGTGAAATACATGTTACTATGATTACGAATACTTTTTACATGGTATGGTTAGCTTAAGGAGGGTTAGGACGTACAGATCATGTGAGTGAGTAGGTGCAACTTGAGGCCATTAATCCTCATTATAGGACCGAGGGTCTAAAGCGGTAGATCTATCTGGGTGTAGCGAGCCCAACCCCTGAGCCCGCTTAATGGACCAGGTGGTGACTTTGAACCCGACGCAAAAATCCGCTAGGTTTGAGTCTTCCTACGGCACTTCACACATATCATTGGCTTTGCAACCCAATGGTGATCTCTTTTTCCTTATTGCTACATACCAGGGACATTTTTACATCGGGACGTACTTAAACTTTTTTTTTTTTACATTGGGACGTACTTTAAAGGTTTTACATGATCACTACACATGAACTCGCTCAACTTTATGTTGATTTTTCAAACTACATGTATTTCAGGAAACTAACGGATCTGGCACGGTATGCACACATTTTCAAGCTGCGTTTGAATAAAGAAGTCATCCAGGGTTTAGAAGGTGTAACCTCTTCCTGGACGGGTTACATATCTCTAAACCTAGTATTATTTAAAGTCTTTATAAACTCAATTAAATCCAGTTAAGGTTTGTAACTTATTTTGTGATTGTTGAAAATGGGATTTTTCTAAACTTTATTAATGGATGAATATCTCATGTTTTTATCATATAGCATTGTTATGATTATTGCTATGGTATTAAGAAGTCACACCAAATAAACCCACGCTTCCGCAAAGCCAGGGTGTGACAGCTTGGTATCAGAGCCTCGATCATAGCGAACTAGGATTTCTTTCTCGAGTCTAGACTATGATCATCAGGGCTCTCACGAAAACGTTTTCAAACACTTTTACATTGCATACACTATACGTCCAGATCCAGGGAACAGACCTTTTTACAAACAAAAAGGCAAAAATACACATTCCCAAATTTAAATTTATAATTCAGCCTGAGAGGCTGAGGGAGTAGTCTAGTGGGACTAGGAGGTTCAGTCTGAGAGGCTGAGGGAGTAATCTAGTGGGACTAGGAGATTCAGTCTGAGAGGCTGGGAGATTAATCTAGTGGGACTAGGAAATTCAGTCTGAGAGGCTGGGAGATTAATCTAGTGGGACTAGGAGATTCAGTTTGAGAGGCTGGGAGATTAATCTAGTGGGACTAGGAGATTCGGTCTGAGAGGCTGGGAGGTTAATCTAGTGGGACTAGGAGATTCAGTCTGAGAGGCTGGGAGATTAATCTAGTGGGACTAGGAGATTCAGTCTGAGAGGCTGGGAGGTTAATCTAGTGGGACTAGGAGATTCGGTCTGAGAGACTAGGGAGTTCAGTTTGAGAAACTAGGAGGATAGTATGGGGAAGACTAGGATGATTACGTGCTTACATTGTTACTGCTTGATTGATGATTATTGATATACGTGCACACGTGGTGAATATTATCATACACTAATTGTTAATAACTACTATGGATATACATGCTACGCACCGGCACACATGTCACTCTAATTGAAGAACGAGTTATCAGGCATTGATAACCCTACGACCACCGCCACAGATAGTGAGACTACATCTGCGCCAGAGACATTTACGGCAGACACTGAGAAGTGATCCTGATATGCTGACTAAGGACGAGAACGACTTCTAACAGTCCGTGCTACCAGATTTTGGTGATACTTCATCTTTGCTGATGGTTTCTCTGACAAGAATCATTCTGTCACTCTTGTTTCGATCCATGACCACTTCATCACTGGTCATCCCGATGGTGAGCACGCTATGGATCCGATCCTAGACAATGTGCCTCTTGTGGACATCCCTTCCGAAGGATGGTTACTCGACGAACAATTGATAATGATATTGACGCGATATTGATGGTCCTTCCGATAACGCCCATAATGATGGACAGTTAGACGAGAACGTTATTATCAATTTCACTAGTTTGAGACCCCTGTTAACAAGCCATCCTCTGATTCTAGCATGCATTCAGACTCCTTTGAATCTGTGATACCCGCAACCTTACAAACAGCTGGAGTACAGCTTTCTACTACTGACACAAGACGACGACGACATGGCTGCTGCACTATCACCTGCTCGAGGCACCACGCCGTTACACGACCCAGAGCCTGCTCCTGAGCTAGCTTCTGCACCTTTTGAGTCAGCTTGATGATTGCAACTGCTGGTCTTGTACCCTTGCTTGATTATGACCCTGTTACTTTTGGTTTACTAGACGTTGCACCCCTACTATCTAGCCCAGTACCAGCACCTGACAATCTCCTTATTGGTTGAAACATTTGTTTTTGCATCCACAACCGCTGATGTTGCTCCTTTCCCCTATGACGACCGACGTCCATTGCACCAACGCGCCTATCGCCTTCTTTCAAGACATACCTACGCCCCGGAAAGGTACCCCAGGCCAGTACCTGCGCAACGATTCTTTTGCTACAGCAGCATTTTCTACGGCCTTACAGGCCACACCGTTTACTCCTTTCACCCCTACGTCGCTGTAAGAGCCGATTGGGTGGATCCTATAATACACTATGCAGATTTTAGACCCTTACCATTCCTCACGTTATGGAGGCCACATACGAGATGAGTTACTCCTGTAACACCAACTACAGTTTGAGGATGTGAGTCGCAGAACGTTGGGGCTTGAGCTGACATCACAATTGGCAAGTTCAATTGCAAAACATTACATAACCGAAAACATGATTTAAGAGTCTACATCACAAGACAGCATTTTGTCAGAAAAGTTTATGTAAGACACCACGTCCTCCACCCTGTCTATTGCCAGCATACTTTGATTCGTCACATACGTCAAAGTTCCTTTTGCGCTCTCGACCGTTGCTATTACACCGTTCCCAGGATTCTGATACTTATTTCTTTACTATCGAGCGGCAGAGCAGATAATTACTTCAACGTATATACAAGCTCGAGGAGGGACTCACACACGTTAACAGTTTACTTTTCTTTCCTCCTCCTCCTCAGCCACCAGTATAGTTGGTTTCTGGATTATGCGGATTGCATTACACTTGGGTAAAGACACTAATGATAAACCGGGATTGCGAAGACTTTTGAGGACCACTTCTGATTACAAAATTTTGATGCACTAATATACTTATTGGTCAAGGGTAGGGTGACCCTGTGTCCCTTTCGATGTGATACATTTTGTTAGACACAATGATTGTGGCCGAAGGATAATGAAAGCCCAATCATCTTTAAACATGCGACAACACCTTGTGGCCAATAACCAATGAAAGCTCAGTCGCTAGGTCTTCGCTAAGCACGTCATTGATCTATGTGTGTGTACTATAATTATAATACTACGTGCTTACTTGCTATATTAACGAATTACTTGGTCATACTATGATTATACTATTTTTTGATTGGTTGGTATGGTAACCAATTATGTGTATGTACTTATGACCACTAAACAACCAAATGCACGCACGAAGCAAACTAGACCTGACCTAACTGACCTTCTTCTAGGAAGATGTCGACTCAAGGGAACACCGATATCAACAACCCTCTACCGACAACGGAGGCAGAAATGCAAGAGCGCCTCTTACAGGCCATCGCACGGTACAAGGCTCGTCGCTCCGATCGCAGCGGAGGTACCTCGGGAAATAACCACCCCAACGGTAATGTCTAGTCCTTTAAGACACATTACAAAACGTTTGGACATTTCCACGAGTGCCTTGCTAAGGCTTTACGCGAATAATGTTGCTTCTTGGACCACAGACCTCGAGAGTTCGACGGCACCGGGGGTGCCTTAGCCTTCGTGCGCTGGGTTGAAAAGACAGATTCTGTTTTGCGATTGAGCAAATGTGACCCCGAACATCAAGTCAAGTATATAACTGGACTATTGGTGGATGAGGCTCTGTCATGGTGGAACCATCAAGTTCGGACAATGGGCGAGACCGCTGCGTATGCTATGACGTGGGACGAACTGAAAGATCTGATGCGTAAGAGATATTGCTCGAGGGCAGAAGTCCAGAAGCTGGAAACGGAACTGTGGAACTTGAAAATGGAAGGACCAAAGATAGCGGAGTATGTGCAGAGATTTAACGGATTATCGCAAGTTGCCTTACTCCTGGGAGCACCAGAGTTTAAGAGAATTGAACAGTTCATAAGGGGATTGGCACCTCAGATTCTAAGCCTGGTAACAACATCAAAACCGTCAACGATCACCAAGGCTATCAACATAAGCATAACACTCACGGAAGAAGCTGTTAGACGAGGAGAATTTGCCACCGCGGAGGAGAAAAAGGAGACTGCTATAGAGGCATCTGGGGATAACAAGAGAAAGCTCGCAAATTTCAAGATGGTTACTCGGGTAAGTAACAAGAAGAAGGCCAGGAAGGGAAAAGATTACAAGGGTATCCTACTTAAGTGCGATAATTGTTTACGTTATCATGTCGGGCGATGCAAATATGGAAATTGTAGTAACTGTGGTAAGGTGGGACATGTCAAGGGAACTTGTTGGCAAAATACTGAACATAGTAATGGGGGCCAAGACGGTAGTGAGAATCACGAAGGGGACAACGACAATGATAATCGTCGAGGCAGAATGAGTGATAAACAGAAACGTGCTCGAGGATGTTTAAACTGTGGAAGCAAAAAGCATTTCAGAAGATATTGCCCTAAAAACAATCAGGCACAAGGATGAAAGCTCCCCACCGGAGCTAGGGAGACACGCCAGGGATCCAAGCATGGATATCGGTACGTCCCATATTACTCAATATTATGCATCTGTATTGCCAAATACTGTTGCAAATTTTACGATTCGCACTTCTAGAGTTCGAGAGCATAATTGGTTTAAGTAGCGAGTAAGTAGATTTTCCAGTACCCATTAGAACTAGCCTAGGGGGAAGCTAGTGGAAGCCAACGCAGTAACTGGAATCGGCACGATAGAACCCGGAGAGCATAGGTTTACGCTAGATCTATTGCCAGTTGAGTTGGGAAGCTTCAACGTGGTAATTGGATGTATTAGTTGGCAAGCGATCGAGCGAATGTTGATATCCGCACCTCGATGACGAATGAAGGAACGATCATGACTCACGAAACAGGATACGCCACCACCGATCACGAATTACTTAAGGCACGAAAGTTGTTGTGGGAAGGATGTGTTGTTTCCTGGCTCATGTCGGGGACAAGGGAGCCGAAGAACTAAAATTTGAAGATACCCCCATGATCGGAGAATACCCTGAAGTCTTCCTCGAAGACTTGCCAGAATCACCTCCTCAACGATTAGTCGAGTCTCGCATCGATTTAATCCCAGGCGCCGCGCCTGTAGCCGATGCATCGCAGCGACTTACACTTACGGAGAGGCAAGGATTGACAGTGCAACCTCAGTGGTTGATAGAGAAGGAAGATAACAGACCAAAACTTTTGTTTTGGATAACCTCAGTTCTGCTCGCCAAAAGAAAGGGTGAATGACTTTCAAATGACCGGGAGTCGGATGAACTAGCCAACCAGAGTCGGTGTCACTTGCGGAGGAATTAACAAACCTCTTACATAACTGACTGTGAGGACCCTACTACTATTACACGACTGGTCGACAATCGAGCGTCGTTGGCAGTGAATTCAAGAAGAAAGTTTACCGGTGAAAATTGAGGGACAATGATTAGTTCCTAGACGTACACAAAAACGGTGCTTCCTACACAATGTACAAACCGGATCCACACGGGATACGAAATCTGGAGAATCTAGAAAACTTATATCTAGGACCCAGGCCCACACTCGTAAAGGTTTTTCTTTAGGAACCATATCTGTCAACTCAATCCACCATCATTAACATGGCGCATATGCCAGTTCCGTTGACCCAACAGAGAGTACTTGGATTTCTTTTGCTTCTGACGAGTAGATGGTTGCATCTCTACTCCTCTTAATGGTAGTTGCATCACAATAATTTCCAATTTAGTCACGTTTTCATGTTCCAATTGAATATTTTTTGGGCATTTCTGATGCTGAGAGCGAACACACATTTGCTTCAATATCTGGTCATTTCTTCACTTTAGCAGATACTCGTTGTTCCTTTTCTTGGAAACTTACCTGACATACATGCATCAATTGCTACGCATGTGATTTCGTTTTGAACAAACATTTCATTGGAATTTACATATTATCTTGCTAAACCTAATTACTGATTCCTGATTCGAGTAACCTATATTATTGTTATTGTTGGCTCTTTTGTTACCAAGCCAACACACTTTCTTGAAACCGCTTTCTTTCAAGTTACATTCATGGTTTATTTTGCTACCATGCCGAGAATTCCTTGTTGATACATACGTTTATTGTCGGGTTACGTTGAAACCAAGTTCAATTGCTTGAACTTATCCAGTTCACAGGTTTAACTTGAAACGCTATATGATGTATTGGGAGCATCATATTCAACTATTTTTGCAAAGATTCTTTCATTTCGAGTCGTAGTAGATTTGGTTGGTCTACGACTCCACTAAAACGTTTGATCTGTTTCGATACCTTGCGATGATAATTTTTCACAAAATTGAAGCTTGCGCTAAACTGGTTACTCACTTCGTACACGGATTTAATTCCCTAATTAGTTGTTAACAATCCATTTTGGATCTTCACGAGCAAAGCGGTCTCAACACAATTGTGTGTTAAGGCAATGGCACATATATTCATTTCATAAGCACAATGTACCTCCTAACGATTCTTTCGTTGTCAATCAATTGCCTTGCGATACTTATTACTTTTCATCTTCGATTGGAAACAGTGGTCCTTTGATGTTCCGTATTTAATTGGAAACTCTATAACATGGTGTAATTCAAATCTTCAGATTGTCTCAGTACACTTTCATTTGATTTCAAACGCGGTGAACTTGTTCAGTCACCACTATTACTGGGTAATGCCATTACGACACCTTGTGGTGTCATCATAAACTTGTAGCTTGTGCTAATCATGGTAACTGTTTTACACGAGACCACACATACTTTTGTTTGATTTATCAATTAAACATTTCTGATGCAACTACGAATCAAGACAATGATACACCCGATTCGCTTGTATCTCATTCGGTGTATCTTCACCATTCAAAAATGTCAACACACTAAACCTTACCAGACATTTATTCAGGAGTTGACAGATCATTTTACTATTACGTTGAGATGCTGCTTTTGAGTTCATATAGCGGGTGCTATGGTTTGTGAAAACTTGTTTGCATATTGCAACCGATCGTTTAAGAATCTTATTAGTCAAAACTCCACTTTTGGTGGAACCTCTGCTAGCTGGATTACACTAGACTATACGTCAAATGCGTCTTGTACCTTTGACATCCAATGCTGGAAGCACACACCTTTCAACCCTAGGATTCGGGATGTTATATATTCTTGAACTCACCTAATGTGAGTAATGTTTGTTTCGATTTGGTGATTACCTACCTCGATATTGTTCTTATACATATGTGTGTGACTTAACCATAAGAAGTGAGGTAGTACAAATTTCGAGGACGAAATTTTTCTAACGGGGGGAGAATGTGACAACCCTCACCAAACCAGGTATCCGTACGAATTAATTAATATTTAATTACTGCTTAATTACTGTGCTTGCTTACAACTGTGATTAAACTGCTTACTGATTTCTGATACATACATACTCTTGCATCACATCTTATACTGTCACTCTATTATTTACACACAAACCTTAGTGACAACCTTGATGCACAAAAGCACAGTGAGCACACTATACGGGATACCCAGTAAACATGCTGACATAGCCAGCATCAGACAGTTACTGTCTCTAAGACCAGTATGAGCCGGGAATAGATTACTACACTAGTAGGGAGTGTAGGGAGGTGAGGATTGTAGAACTGCGTCACTAGGTGATAATTATAGTGACCGGATGTGCCTAAAACGTACTTTGAGTACAAAATTCTGCACTTTAAATAAAAATTCAGCATTAAGCTAACTAGTAAAGTGCCAAAACATGAGAAAAATATTACTAGACACTTTCCAAAGTATCGGGAATAAATTGTGTCACTAAAAGAAATAATAACGACACTTTATACACTTATTTAGCATTGTAACGGATTGATATCCAACCGAACTACCGGACTTTACCCGGGACATAAAAATATTGACTTAACATTGTTTTTTTTTTTCTGAGCTAGTTAGGGTCCCCGAATACCCTAACACCCGTTATATATTACATAACACTCTCTACACTACACTAATTAAACTCCCTAACTAAATCAACTAACTCTAACTATCTAGTTCAATTCCAACAAATTACCCCCCCCCCCTTTTATGACCGAACGGTCACCACAAGGTAACACCCCCTTGTCCTTGTTAATTATTTTAATCCTAAATGCTTCATATCTAGATGACATTGTATCCTAAGGATAATTAGGATGATTGGTTATTAAATAGGAATGTTGGTCCACCAATCCATTCACAAACCACCAACAAAATTTTACATCTTTCTTTCCCTCTTTGGCTACTCACGGCCGAGACCAAGCACACATCCACCACCACTTTTCAATCTTGATCTTGTAATTCCAAATACATACAATGGTGAAGGATCACGTATAAGGAGGCTCGGTGCTTACGGATTGGCAAGGACCTCACCACAATGCTATTAACCACCCGTTTTTCGTCTAGTTTCTTCCCTAGCCTCGAGCTAGTAGTAAGTGACTCTAAACACCCTATTGTTCATATCTAAAGTGGTTAATAAGAAATTTAACGGGTAAAAATTATGAACACTAGAGATCGGAACTAATAGTCTACTAAAAATAATAAACATGGTGGTTAATGAATGAATGTTAGTGTAAAACTTTTGAAACTAGTTTTGTTATGATTATTTATTGTTGTTGATTGCTAGTGTTGAAATGGATCGTCATCAAACCACGCTAGATCATGTTCATGGAACATGAACTAGCCTTATGTTAAGTTGTAAAGTTATTAGATGACGAACCCTTTTCAAAAATAAACATGAACTTGTGTAAAAACAATTTTTCTTATGAAACGGAGTTCTAAACTAGTAGATCTAAAGATCTACAAGTGGTATTTTCGAAGAACCAACTGTAAGACGAAACCATGTTCTAAAACCGGATCTTTCCTAAACTAAAGGTGTTTTTGTGAACAAACAAGTGTGTAGACACTTGTGTAACGAAAGGTTTTAACAAAGAATTATTTTTGAGATTTTTGACAAGAAGTTGTAAACCTACACTTTCTTTAAAAATAAGATTTTTAAGAAACCGATTTCATTTATAAAAATAGAAAGATCTACTAAAAACACCGGAAGGTTACTACACACTTTTACATAACCCACAAGTTCATGTGTTTGCGACTTACGTATATTTTTGACTAGTTTAGTGTTGAAATATTGTTTGTTGATGTTGGGAACATTGTTGGTTGAATTTATAAAAGAAAATGATACGCTTGAAAGCGTGGCCACCTCCAGTTACAGAGGAAACTCTGGCGAAATTTTTCCAGAAATATAACACTTGGAAAATATTTTTACGACAAGTGTTATGAATATATTTTCGACTTGTTTTTCCAAACAAACTTCGCCATGAATTTTTATTACCAAATCTCCAAGTGTCGGAGGTGGGATTTTCATAAATAAAACTTGTTAAAATATATATATTTAGTATATATTTTTCATAATAGCACTTGTGTGAATTTTTTTATGATTATTTTGTGAACTATACAAATATTATTTTTAGGGTAAAAATAATATTACTAGAATACACTGAATATTCACGGCTCCAAAATAATACTAACGCCTTCACAATAAATATTTAAGTTACACCGGTATTATTCATACCACCCGAATCTTACAACGTAACTTACGTATTTTCAGAAAATACTCATAAGTGTGTATTTTGACAAGGATATTATTTTGGAAATTATATGGAATAAAATATAATATTTTTGGGAAAAATATTTATATTTTGGAAGTAAAGTATTTTGGACAAATGAAATAAAATACATTTTATTAAGTGAGACTTAATAATATATTTCGAAGTTATACGAACGCACATGTATTAAAACCCCCATCCTTGGGAAGGAATATATTTACAATATAATTACGAAGTGTAATTACGAAATAGTTGCCTAACTATTTCCCAAAGACATTAAACCTTAAGCTAAGGCACGGCCGTCCGTCTAATAGAAGTTAGTACGTGTAGGTCGTCGCACAGCAGGTTGACCAGGAGATTTCTTGTTAGAGACGCATTTCGGTGAGTTCATGTCCCCCTTTTCTCTTAACTGTTTTCAGTTTTTATACTGCGGGGGTGAAATACATGTTACTATGATTACGAATACTTTTTACATGGTATGGTTAGCTTAAGGAGGGTTAGGACGTACAGATCATGTGAGTGAGTAGGTGCAACTTGAGGCCATTAATCCTCATTATAGGACCGAGGGTCGAAAGCGGTAGATCTATCTGGGTGTAGCGAGCCCAACCCTTGAGCCCGCTTAATGGACCAGGTGGTGACTTTGAACCCGACGCAAAAATCCGCTAGGTTTGAGTCTTCCTACGGCACTTCACACATATCATTGGCTTTGCAACCCAATGGTGATCTCTTTTTCCTTATTGCTACATACCAGGGACATTTTTACATCGGGACTTACTTAAACTTTTTTTTTTTTTACATTGGGACGTACTTTAAAGGTTTTACATAATCACTACACATGAACTCGCTCAACTTTATGTTGATTTTTCAAACTACATGTATTTCAGGAAACTAACGGATCTGGCACGGTATGCACACATTTTCAAGCTGCGTTTGAATAAAGAAGTCATCCAGGGTTTAGAAGGTGTAACCTCTTCCTGGACGGGTTACGTATCTCTAAACCTAGTATTATTTAAAGTCTTTATAAACTCAATTAAATCCAGTTAAGGTTTGTAACTTATTTTGTGATTGTTGAAAATGGGATTTTTCTAAACTTTATTAATGGATGAATATCTCATGTTTTTATCATATAGCATTGTTATGATTGTTGCTATGGTATTAAGAAGTCACACCAAATAAACCTACGCTTCCGCAAAGCCAGGGTGTGACAGGTAGTGTTTCTTTTGCTATGTTTGATAGAGATGTTCAGAAACTTCTTGGATTAGCGGCGAGTGACATAAGAGAGAGGCTGGTGAAGGCGAATGATACTGAAGTGCTGTTTGTTTTTGCAGACATAAATTGTCTGCAAGCTGATTTCATTTGTTTTCATGTCTGCAACTGAAGATGTGGTCTGAAGCTCTTCAAGCTGAAAATATAAGACTGTTTGTTTTTATAAATTGATACTTTCTGTACAAACTAAACTGAATTCACATTCCAACCCAACATCATGGGACAAACAAATCGAGGAACTTTATCATAAATCAAACACACATAACAAAATAAACAAAAAGCATAAATCTTTAGTCTAAACAGAGCATCTTGATTATATTACATTAGAAATGAACAAACTTTCTTCAAAAAAATGCAAACCCAGATGAGAAATTACAGAAACATAAAACTGAAAGTAAGCATCATCAAGAACATACCAGATTATACAAAATGGATCTAAGATTGTTAAAATCAAACATTTCAAAAGGGGTTTCCAAGAACACAAAGATTATGGTTAAAATCGTGAATAAAAATCTCATCTTTACAACACCCTCTATACAAACAATCAATCAATAAATTGGGTTTCTGATTCTTGTACCAAATTGATGACCTTTTTCAAAGGGGTTTTGAGGGGAGATGAAGGTTGAATGATAGGTGGAGAGAATCAAAGAAGAAACCGTGTGTTTGATGGCAGAGATGTTGAGCTAATCAACCGCGACGGTGATGACGATGATGATGTTGAAGGTTGATGGCAGCCGCGACGGTGGTGGTGGTCGACTGAGGCGACGGCCGACTGAGGCGGCGCCGGTGACCTTACAGCAGTGGTGGTGGTGGTCAAGTTTTGAGGGAGGAGGTTTTTTGTGAAGATGAGAGAGGAGGGTTTTGTGTGAAGATGTTTGAAGAAAGTAAGTTATAGCTTTTTTTTAAGCTAAAAAAAGCCATTTTCAGATCTGTTTGACAAAAAAAAAAAACAAACAGTCTTCAAGGGTAACGTCTGCGCGCCTGCAGACATCAGCTCCCTTGAAGATGTTTGAAGAAAAAACAAACACCCCCTGAATGTTTCCCTCATGAGATATTTCAATTGGTTGATAAGAAGGTCGCTTTTTAGATTGATGTTTCAGAGTTCAATCTTAAAAATGACTATCGTGTTTATACCGTGCAAAAAAACATGTGATGATCCAATAATAATTGCTGAGTTGGTTGGTGGAGATGGTAATGATGATGAAAATACTGATGAGGTAGTATATAAAATTACTTTTTCAATCTATTTATTTTTCTTTTGAGGTTCAAAGACTGGATTATGCACTTTTTTATATAATATCATATATTATGATCCTTTTGGTTATTCAAGAGGTACCTGAAGTTAAAGATGTTAACCTTTCAGAATCTTCCCAGGTGTCTGCTGAACGAACTTCAGGGGTGTGTATTTATTTTTGAAAGTATGTTTAATATGTTTAAAAATAGTCTATTATTTTATTAAATGAGATCAATAGTTGTTTTGTGATCTGTTGCAAGGATGCTGTCTCTGTTACGGCCGACTCTTCAGCCGTTGAAGTTGAAAAGGATTCTGGATCAACTCCCAATGGAAAGCGGACAACTCAAGATGTTGATGTTTTCAATGTTGGTGAGCTATCCACTAATGTGAGAAGAACCCGGAAGAAGCTGTCTAAGGTTAACAATTAGATGCTTATGAAAAAACATTTCTTATGAGAGATAAGTAGAAACCACTTATTTTTGAAGACTCCTTGTGGTTTTTATTTATGTCTGTTAACTGTTGTTTTAACAAACTGTGGCTAAAAGTTTGGTATGTAAGGGCTACAATCTAAAGCATCTAAACTGATGTATTTGGTATGTAATGTCTATGCTTTGAATATCAAGTAAATTTAACCTTTTGTTTGTTATAAAATATTGTTATTGTACATTATATACATTTTTGGTGATATTCATGTATTACACAAGTAGTATGGCTGTATATTATTGTTAGTGAATGAATGAAAATTTAATCAATTGGTTAGTGGGAAAACTGTTAGGGTCTGAGATACATTAACATCTGTTAGTGGCTAAGCACTGTTATAGCGTGCTAATATTTGTTAACGCCTAAGAACTGTTAGGATCTGAGTTACATTAACATCTGTTGATAGACTTTGCTTCAACAGACCTTATGAGTTGTTGATCATCATCTGTTAAAGATCTTATATTAAAGATCTTCTGTTGAATTGTGCAATATCTGTTGGTCTACAACAGAACTTAGATTCATCATACATTTGGCTTCATCAGCAGAGGTTCTCTTTGGGAGACCTTTGCTTCAGCAGTCTTTGTCTTCAACAGACCTTTTGGTTCATCAGCTAAGGTTGTTTGGTTTAACAGAGTTTGCTTCAACAGTGTTTGTCTTCAACAGATCTTTTGGTTTGCAAAGTTTAGTGAAACAGATGTTGAGTTTGTCCCTTTGGTAGGAGCAGTTGTTTAAAACACCGTTATTTGTAATTACAGGTTGTATATTATTTTGTTAATTTTGAGTCTTATATTTCTTTTCCTTGAGCGACCAGGAAATGTGATGCAAAATAGTAATGTTTAGATGCAAAATATAGTAATGTTTAGTTGTAAAATATAAAAAGGCAAATCCACAAAGTTTTGAAAGTATATAACTTTATATACTAACACAACATAACTTCATTCTTAAGTTAGTTTTGGAAGAGGAAATTTATCCATCAGACATATCAACTGAAACATAAATCATTAAATGCTGAAAAGATGTTCAGAGACTATGTCAACAAACTTCAAAGTGTACTTTATCTCCTGGTACACTTTTTTCTTCGACTATCTCAAACCTCAGCCTTTTGCCCACAGATATTCCCGTTTCATCCATGATACGCTGCCAGTTTGTATACATCACTAGGTGGGTGTTGTCATCAGGTCTTCTAGGATCTCTCCTTACAAGCAGCTGTACTAAAAACTTCACATGACCAAATGACAACATAGCTCTACGGTAGTCATTTAGCTGGTGTTCTCGAACAAACTTCCTCGGTATTGCTTGTAAAAGAATTTTTTTTCTTTAGTTATTCATTCAAAACAGCATATACTTTAAGTAATAACAGATAGATCCAACATTATGAGTAAAATCAACCATATTAAAAGTAGATAATGTAAATACCAAGATGTGTGTCCTATAACATGGTATTCAAACTGTTTCTTATAATGTGGACGCTTTTTGCGGTGTTGGTGATTGCTACAGCTGTAGTGATGTTTAATCTCCCCGTGAAGTCCAATCCCGTCTTTGTTAAAAATCTTGACACTGAAGTTAAAGTGGTCTTCAGGGGTACTTCCCATCCATTGAAACAACAGTTGGCAGCTTTCCTCAATGTCATTTTCAAAGCAAAAAGTTGTCCATCCTGGTCCCATAAAACCAGCAGCCAATACCTTTTTGTTTTCAGGAGAGAAAACATAATACACATCAACTTTACTACTCTGCTTTGGTCGATGTACTTTTGCAACCAAGTTATCAATTTTTAATCCCCTCTCTGACAACAGCTTCAGCAAATCGTGTGATAAATGCTATAATTTTCATACATTTCAGAAATGTCATATTAGACTTTATATAGGATACAAAATATAAATTAGAAGTTTTTCTAACAGCCCAAAAGATACACTGGCAATATATAAAAATAAGGTAGCAATTTTTAACCTGCTTGCAGTATGTTTCTTCTTCAGCCTGTATCAAGCAACCATGAACATAATCTCTGTTCGAGGCACCCTTTCTAATCTCCAATCGCTCTTTGTTCAAAACATCTATCTCAAATTTTACTTCTTTCAATTTTTTAAACACAGCTCGTCTATATTCTTATTTCTATAACTTTCAACAAACCGAGTCCATTCTTGCCCGTTTATCCTCTTACTTTTATGACCGATGCTCTGTACTACAATCTTATACTTAAATCCCGTATAATCAACCAACTTTATTACTTCACACTTTCTTGGTAATTTACTCATTATCCTTGGAAGTACCTATGTATATAAAATACACAACATTTAATACATCTTTAATTTTATAAATACAGTTTTTAGCATACAATTGTGATTTGAGTTAATTTGTTCTAAGAATATAGCTTACTAATCCCTCACTTAGGTCTGTCAATTCAGAGACATTGATAATTATCATAAACTCCATCTGAAAGTAAAAAATACAATAACAATTAAATACTAAAACATAAAATCAATTGTATCTGAAAAGCATTCTATTTAAGGTATAAAAAAATATCCAACACCCTGTAGGACCAAAGTTATATGTTGTGTACTTCAATATGGTCCTTACAACCAACAATATGAGTCTAACACCGTGTAAGATGAAATTTATATTGTTGTATAATAAAAAAATATTATATGACATTAAACTTTTCAAATATCCATGTGTGTGTCAACTTCAAACTTCAATTTTTTTCAGCAGCCAACACTATATTTACTTACAAATCAGACATATGAGTACTATAAACTGGTTGCAGAATATTTTATCAAAATTAAGATTGATAGAAGAAATATATCAATACTACATGGTAGTTCATACAATAATTCTAAAACCATTCGTAAAATATACAACCAAATATTTATGAAACAACATTATTTCAGATTCTTATTTAGAAGGAATGAATCAAAATGTAACTAAATAAGTTGATATAAATCTTATTATAAAATAAAGAAAACAAGTTCATATAAGTTTATCTATTTTAACATCAGCAGATTATGATTTTGATGTCCATATAATTTGAAATGAAAAACTGAAAAGAACATGTTAAAACATAACTATACAATACACAAGAGAACAAAAAAAAAAATACCTGATTTAAAAATTTAAACTTCTGATCGTCAAGTCTGAAGAAGAAGAAACTGTAGAGTTTTTTCACTGGAGAAGAAGAGAGAAGATTGCATTGAGATTGTTGAAAGTAAGATACTTATCTATTAACTTGTAATTGTTTATTTATTGGACTTATAATAATCTTTAATATCGGGATTTAAAAACTAATTTTAATTATGCAAATACATGAATTAATACATAAGTTTTTGTTATTTAACATTAAATTTATATTGAAGCAGTGGTTGATGCCGTGCTAAAATTATATTATTTTAAAGAAAAAGGGGGTAAAGTATAAATTTTATAAAACTTAATTACAACCAACCAGTGTAAATGTAACATCAGTATTAACTCCATTTAATATACTTTTCATCTCCATTATTGAACATAAGCTCCAGAAAACATATTCGGAAGTTTTCTTACATAACCTTCTTATCAAAATCGGAAAGGTTCTATTGCATAATATAGATTACACACTATAAAACCAAGTATTGTTTCTCTGAATTTATTGTTTGTATTATAAATGTTAGATTAATCATTGTTTGATGTTATGAGTATGTATTTCTCACCGATGGCGTTTCATATTCTTTGTTGAAGCAAATAATAGTTGCTGTAATCTGGTGTGCTTTTATTGATTAAGTACTGCATTAACTTAAATGAAGTTACTGATAGCAATCTCTGTCACATTTTGTGCATGTGATATTCGTTAATTTACACATATTTTAGTTCCCCGTTTTACCCCTATTTTATGCGTTTTTGGCCGTAAAACCGTCATTCGGATACTTATTTATCTACATTTATGTTTACAGGCCTAAAACAACATACCAGACAAGATGATAGCAAAAACGAGGACTTTCCGGACAAAACGACGAAGCTGCGGACATTCTGTTAAGGATTCTGAACTGGGCCTGTGGAACGACCGTTCCACCTGATGCACGGTCGTGCATCTCCGACAAAGTTGATCAGCTCGGTGATGAACGAGAGGTGCGACTGGGCGTTCTAGGAAACAAGGCGGCTCGGTGAAGAACGGACGTTCCATCTGAGGAACGACCGTGCATATCCGATGAACCAACAGAGTCTCGGTGATGAACGACCTGTGCGACTCGGCGTGCAACAAGTAACCCGGAACTGAACGACCGTTCCACACGAAGAACGGTCGTGCCATTTTGAATCTGGTCAACGATCTGATGACGTATGCAGTATGGTGACCCATCCCCAATAATTGCATAAAGTGCACGGTCGTGCCATATGGAGAACGACCGTGCGACAGCAAAAAGTATAAAAACAGAACAGAAACCTTCTGTTCGAGATTCTGGATTTTTGGAGAGCTTCACAGGCGATTTTCAGGCTCCGGAGGCATTAGCTTTCACCCGGATTCAAGCCACATTGTCTCGTTTAGCTCGATTACTACCCGGATCCTTAGTCTAGTACTTGTTTATGGTTTGATTTTCTAATCTTTCCATGTTTTTGTTAATCTTTCAAGTACTTAGATTATTGTTTATGTATTATTGTAGCCTTTGGGCAAAAACACAACAATCCCTTGCTAGATTATAGCCATTAGTATGTTAAACTTTGTTTGTAATGACATTTTGAAGTATTTTCTATGTTAATCTTTGATGATTAGTTTGCAACCTTGTTATTGATATTGAATTCTTGATTATAAGTAATTGTGTTGGATGATTAGTGCTTGGTTAGTTAAGATAGTTGAAAAATGAAGCTTAATTAATCTTGTATTAGTAAACTTTGAATTTGGTTAACTAGTTTAACTTGGTTTAAATGTATGCATCATGATACTAGAAATGGTTAGTGATTTAATAAAATGTAATTATTGTTAATCAAGAGAGCTTGCCGTCACGTAAGGACCTTAACGGGTTAGATGGTGTCGTTATAAATTCTTGCCATGATTTGTTAGCTTAGTTAGTAGTTTAGGCCAAAATTGCTATCTTAGTGAATTATTGTGCAAGATTTGTAAAATGAACTTGGTTGTGATTTAATCTAGTTTATGCTTGTCTCGGTGGTTGCATTGTGTTTATCGATGTCTCTTTCCTTGATTAAGTGCGGTTAGAAAACTCCTAACGGATGACTAGCTTATTTTTAAGAGATTTTCATAGACATTTATCAATTGCACGTTAAAGAACAATTTTAGGTGGTTAAAGTGTGTTTATCGTTTTAGCTTTCCGAATGATTGTCATGTTAGGATTCCCGAAAGGGATACTAATTGTCTTAAATTGGAAAATTGACCGAATTCTTCTAGTGCCAAAACTGACTTAGTTGACATGCTGTGGTTGTGTATTTAGCAAGGCTTTTTATCTACTATCTATTATGTTTTTATTATGTATTTGGTTATGCTTACTTTAGTTTAGTTTAAACCAAACAAACCTATGTTTTTACCGGTAGTTTAGTGACAAAGGTCTAGTATTATTTCTCCGCCCATTTCCTTGGATCGATACTTGGTTCTTACCAATACTTTATTACATATATGACGGGGTACACTTGCCTCTTTAGTGTGTGTTTTGATGTAAAAGTAATAATCACTTTTATAAATTTAAAACCAAATCGTGTGTAAATTCATTGCAAAATTATGTATATATACGCACACGTCAGCATGCATCTTTTTGATGTTGTCTTCTACATTACGATTGATAAATCAACCGTATAATTTTTTGTTGATGTTCATTTGCTTAACTGTTGTGAGAGATGATGATTTTCGTTTTGTGCTTTGTTTTTGTAATACCTTAAGTGTGTGATTATACAAATAGTCTGGTTAATATTTGATACTTTTGTTTTTTAAGTGCTGATTTAGTTTAAGAGATGTTAGTGATGTTTATTTTATGATGTTTTTTGTCTATGACTTTTGTTGGATGTTGTTCGTCTTTATAACTTGTAAGTTTAAATTCTTTATTGCAGATATGAATCCATCCAATCAAACACCACCCTTTTTAAAATTCCTTAATGAAGATGATTTTATATTTTTGGTATATTTTAACTTTCTTGCTACTATTAGGATTGTACATTAATTTTTGATGTAAGATGTTTGTTAACTACTGTCGCAAAATATACCACTTGATTTTGAGAGTCTGTTGTGGGCAAGGAGGTCTCCTACAGTCAAATTGTAGAACTACTTGATGGTGACAAATCATGGTTAGTACGAGTAAGGAAGAGAGATGATCATTGTATATTTACGGATGGATGGACAAAGTTGGTTAGAGATTGTTGTTTGAAAACCAAAGATGTTGTATTGGTAAAAGCTATTGGAAGTTTGTCATTCGTTGTCTCATGTTTTAAAGAAAATGTTTACGAGAACACTTACATTTAAGCAAATATTAGACCTGAACTTGGCATGAGTGTAAGTAACGATATATTATTTTGTCACTTACTGTAAACATTTTTTGCTAGCTCAACAACTTGCTAACATCTGTTTGCCCTTTTAACGTCTGTTTCCTTATAATCTTAACGTCTGTTGACTAACCTTATTAACTTCTGTTGACTAACTCTTTTAACCTCGGTTGACTAACATCAGATATTTAAGATCTGTCAACGTTGCAACCTCTGCTGGACATAATGGATGACAGTTGTTACGAAACCTCTGTTGGATAGCAACAGAGGTATGTAACAGTTGATAGCCAACAGTGGTTAGGTTGTGTGTAAATACTGTAACTCCTGTTGACTAACCCTGTTGACTAATTCTCATTTTAACTTTTGTTGACTAACTCGTTGTAACTTCTGTTGATCATTAGTTCATATCAAATTTGTAAGTCTGCACTAATTATGTCTTTGCTTCTTCTATAGCTAATTGCTGACAAATTTTGAAAAGAATTCTATGGTAAAAATTACGAGTTTGGGATGGCAACTATCTATGTTGGCGAAAGGTTTTGGAATGTGATGATGAAAGGATGGACTGATGGATGCGGATTTACTGATGGATGGTTAAAATGGATTGAAGAAGTTCCGATAGTAGTTGAATCTTGATTGGTTTTCACCATAATTGCATCTAAAACGTTTGAGCTTTCCGTTTTCCATCCCGAGACTGGAACTGAGGTTTCTTTCAAGAAAGTTGATGTTGTTGTTTTGGATGATTCAGTTTATGGAGATGATGGGTTTGACTTATTGGCTGCGGTATAAAATTTTGATGATAAAATACATTGTTTGATAACATGATGCTGATAAGTAACTTTTATTATATTATGCTAATAACTTTTGAAATCCCATATTATAGGGTAAACACAAACAAGTTCTGGATTCCGGGGAAGTTGCTTTAGATGATGATGAGACTGGAGCTTCGGTTGGTAATTCTAAGCAGTTTACGAGTTTTGATGATATTTTTAATGTATATATACACATGTAATATTTACTTATTATTATGATTTAAAATATGGTTTCTTATATATGATCATTCTTATAAATATGGTCAGCTGATGATGGGCTATTTGATTCAAAGGTTGCGCGTCTGGTTGATGAGTCAGATGTTAAAAATGCTGTAAGTTTATAATTTCCTACAGATATATTTTATTGTATAATAAGTATAACAAGGTTTTTTTAAAATTTTGTTGTAGCCTGAAGATCATTATGTAAAAATAGCTGATGATGTTAACGGTCCTCAACTTTAGTCTAAAATTTTTTCTGTTCATGACATTCCTGCTTCTTCAAGTGTTGTATCTAATGTAAGCGTTTATTAGTTTTATACTGTCCATTTTATTATTGTCTCAATATATTGATATGCTTCTGTATGACTGAGTCTTAAACTTCAAAGCTGAGTTGAGAAGATAGTTTGTGTTGATAAAGAAAGTTACAAAATTTCAAGAATTTAGAGTTGTTATAGTCTAAATTAATTTACTTAGGTTGAAAAGATGCACAATCTTCGTGGCAAGACAATTGTAGAGGATAACCAAGTTGTTGATAGACTGTGTAAAGTTCAAAAGGTTCGTTTAGTATCATCCACTTCAGAACCAGTCTTACACTTCACCACACATGCTGAACACAGGCTTGTAAGTTTTTGCAGTCGTTACTTTGTTTCGTTATTTCAACAATTTCAGTTATATATCAATATTTTATAAAATTCACTATTCAATTTTCTGTTTTTTAGCATCTGCCATCAGATGTATCTTTTGCGTTGGATCTGCATACTGATAATCCTAAGCCTGTCAAGATCCAGAATCTCAAATGTAAAGTCCAGGAACTGTTTACAACATCTCAAAAAACCAATACTGGATTCAACTACGCTATTGTTGGATGGTCTTCTTATCTGAGATCTTGCAATATTGCTTTTGGTGATAAACTTTCGTTAGAATTTCACAAGTCTACTCAATTGCTGAAGTTAAAGTTGTGCATTTCGTGACAAAGATAAAGTCCTCTTAGTTTGTCTTGCATTGATTGAAGATTTATAGACAACGTTTCATGTCGTGATTGTTTGTGGTTGTACATTTGGTTCGTCGGTGGTACGAATTTTGCTTCTTAGACATGTTCTATATGTAGTTAAGTCTATAAACAGGTTTCATTGTCAATGGGTGGGTACTCCTTTTTTTGGATAAGACAATGGAAATACTCATATGTATTTTATATATTAACTGATGATGCATATTTATAGCTGTCTATTATATATAATAGATAATAAGCTTTGGTACAATATCTATACACGTATCTATATGTTCTATTAATATGTTTATGCATGCTTTTCTAAGAAACCACCCGTGTTTGCACATGGGTCTTACCGCTAGTACTATCTAATAAAAGAAACCATTTGATGGACACTTGTCATCATATTAGGCCATGATTTATGGATAATTATTATTTTAGTTTAATCTCTTCTGATTAATTATAGATAATCCTCATACTAAATATTATTTAGTTTAATATCTTATGGATAATTATTATTTAATTTAATATCTTATAATTAAGTATAGATAACTCCCCTACTAAATATTATTTTGTTCAATCTTTCTTCCTAACTATAGATAATTATTATTTAGTTTAAATTTAAGAGTAAATTACTTTTTGAGTCCTTATGTTTTAGTGGTTTTAACCACTTGAGTCTAAAATCAAAAAGTTGAGTCCCTAACCACTCATTTCATAACGTTTTGAGTCCAATTTTTAACACTTGTACTTTTGATTTTGGACTCAAGTGGTTAAAACCATTAAAATACAGGGACTCAAAACGTTATAAAATGAGTGGTTAGGGACTCAGGGTGTTAAACTTTTTGATTTTGGACTCAAGTGGTTAAAACCACTAAAACACAGGGACTCAAAACGTAATTTACTCTAAATTTATTGTATACTTCTCATTTATAATATTATTTATTTGATTTTCTATATTATGTGACAGACACCTACTTTTTATTTGTAACATACAAATTTACTATTATTCTTTTCGACGATATAATTATCTCTAATAAACTTTTACCATAGTATATATAATGCTAGACATAAAATCGAAAAACATTTTGAATGGCATCAATAACTTAAGACAGAATATAATTAATAATTATATGTATAATAGTCACTTTTTAATAAAATAATACCAAACAAAATTACTAATATAAAATTATTGATTTTACTAATAATAACAAAGTCTTTTTTTTAAATAATTCAAAAAAATACATAACTAAAAACATATCACATTATAATACAGTTAACCCATTTTTCATCATCATACAGCCTCCCAACTATTAATCATATTTTTTTTCTATTTTATATTACTAAATAAATAAAAATTAATATTATATATTATCTTACTTTAAATGTGGAATACAATACTTCTATTTTTCTAATAAAATATAAACCTTAAATTTAAATTGTTAAGTTAAGATATTTTTAAATAACCAAATTATTTATCATCAAAACCAAATTTTGTATTAATATATTATTTATTTTTATTTTCATTATTAAAAAATTATTATATCGATTTTATTACATAATTTTTAAAAAACTGTATATAACTTTCAATATTGCTTTATATATAAAATTAGATTTATTACGGGTTTTTTAAATATAATTTATATTTTATCACTCAAATGGCTGCTTATTTGTTTCTTAAATAATATGTTTGACCACTGTATCTTATTTTCAATAATCATCTCCGTAATCACCATATCTATCGCGTACCGAGTATATCCATTAGTTTTTCAAATATAATTTTCTTATTATTTGGTATATAAAATCATATTTATTCAAGCCGTGTAATACACGAGGGTTTTTAAAGATATACGTTTTTTTATTATTTGGTAAACAATATTACATTTATTCAATAGTGTAACACACATGATTTTTAAAGAGATAACTTTTTATTATTTGATATATAAAATTACATTTATTCAACCAGTACAATATGATTCTTATAGATATAACTTTTTATTATTTAATATATAAAATTATATTTATTCAACCCGTGCAATAAAAAAAGTTTTTAAAGATATATTGTTTTATTATCTAGTATATAAAATTTATTTATTCAAAATGTGTAATACACAGATTTATAACATAGTTATTTTATATAAAAATGAAGGAATATAGAGGGTGTAATGATATATTGATCAAACTAGCAAGGTGAGATCTCATATGTTTTTGGCTTCTAATCTGGATAAGATCATACATTATTCATAATAATATATACTAAATGTTATTACCTAAAAACCAATATCCTCTTTAATACGAAATATTAATTAATAAATTAATTACTAACCTTTTGCTATTTAATCGACGTTACAAAATTAAACTCTTTTACTAACGTTACAAATCTTATCCAATTAAATAAAAAACTAATACCTTAAACCTTAAATAAATAATTATCCACTCCAAACATTTATTTAAAATCGTACAAGCAACCCATCCAAACTAGCTAGGTGAGATCTCATATTTTTTTTGTCTTCTAATTTGGATAAGATCATAAATTCATCTATACCTTATAATAAAACAAAACAAGCTGAGGCCACATGTCATCCACTTAAAACACTTACTGCCACCTGTCATCTCCTAACGCTGCTGGCTTTGGAAAATGGCGCTCAAAATTTTGCTTTGCCTTCACCGTTCTCTTTTTCCATTTTCCCTTTTATCAGTTTTTCTTTTCCCTTTCCAAAACCCTAAATTCAACCATGGCCGCACACCTCTTTCCCCATCGTTTAATTTCCTTTTCATTCTTCATGTTTACATCTTCTCTTTGAACAACCCTAACGGAGGCTCTCCTAATCCAGCCGATCGATTTTCACCTGATATGTTTTTGACGGGTTAGGGTTTTTCAATTCCCCATCAGTAGAGAAGAAGATGAAGGTTAGTATATGCTTCCGAATGTTTGATTCTAAGCATGGCCCTTCTTGATTGTTGTATCTCATATTGATTTAAGGTATCTACAGGTCTCTAACTTTCGATTTAAATACCAATTTTCCTCTAATTTTTTCAGCATCAATCTCTTCGCGGATGGGGGATCACCCGGATATCATGTTTCAGGTTAGGGTTTTTCAAAATCTTGATTATTACATGTTAAGTTGGCTATTGTGGTTCACATTGCAAATACTTCTATTGAAAACGGGTTTTGCATGATAGGCTTTGTTCAACTGGTTGTGTAATTCTTCTGAGATTTGACGGATTCTTACTAATTTTCCTTGAAAAAAAAAACATTTGGTATTTCTTATGTTTGCACATGTAAAAGATGCCCTTTTGGCATTGTTCGTTGTGGATTTAGGTTAATTCACATGATTTAGGTTTATCTCCATTTCAAGTTGTAAAGTTATTTAGCAAATCAAATTGATCTTTCCCGTGGGGTAGTATTTTTCATTATAACAGGGGACATGTAATTTTTTTTTTCCAAATAATTAAAGAAAATACCGACTATTCAAAAAGTGATCTGCTTTTAACAGGTAGATGTTCCTCCACCTACATTAGTTGATTTTAGTTTACTTCTAGACCCCTGAGTTGAACAACTTTAGAAAATCGAATATTGGCTATACACATGAGAATATAAGTCAGATGGTTTTGACCCATTTACTTATGAACTGGTTGGTCTTGGAGACTTGAGACTCTTGGCTGTGTTTTTATCTCAACGGGTCAAATAATAATGAATTAAAAGGGAAACTTGACAAACAGGGTTGAACACTTGGATGAGTTGAAATTTGTCCAAACTTTTTTTCAACACCATACAAGACTTGATGTATAGGCAAAGTACCAGTACCTTTGGAGAAGAGCATAGAGAGAAACTTTTGTAGGTGTTCGCGTCTTTTGCTTCTTTCTTTACTCATGTAGCCTTCCTTTATCTTCTTCTAGCTTATCAGATAGTACGGATCAAAACGGGTTGTTTTATAAAATAAAGCATTATGTTGCGAAGGGTGAAAGCACATTCAACAAAGATGGGTTCATGATCAGATGGTAATGCCTCAAACGAGTCGTTTTAAGAAAGTATTGATTTCGTTCAATTTAAAAAAAGATCTGACCAAAAATGATTTATGATTAGATGGTAACCGGTCAAAATGGGCTGATTAGATGATGAAAAATATATATGATTTATGTTTATCGATTGATAGATTAGGTTTAGGTATGTTTGTCATTTGAAGAAAATATATATGATTCATAAACAACTGATTATGTGTCCACAAACTCACTGAATAAAAGTGTATGACACTATATCAGAAGGCTTGATGTTCTAAGGTATGATTTTTTTTCTTCAAAAAAAGAAAATGATTTTACTTTATGTGTCTTGGTCTGCCAGGAGATAGTACTGGCATGGTAGTGCTGGACACTATATCAGAAGGCTTGAGTTATGAAGGGTTTAACCTGGTGCAGAGGAGATCAACCAGCTCATGCTGGAATTAGTGGCCAGAGGTTACGATGGGTTTAACCTGGTGCAGAGGATCCGGGTGGGATTCGCTTGGTTTAAAAAGAAGAAATATGAGTACCAGGTTATACCTTTAATAGTACTGATATAATTACTCCTCATTTCTGCACATAATCCACTCCATATTCTATAATGGGCTGACTGTACTGCCACTTTTTTATTTCTAATTGGAATCATGATGCCGTGATTATTGATTCTGTTTTATACACGCACATATAGTTGATCATAATTATTAGATTATGTTTAACCAAATGGCTTGATTGATGCTCTTTTCGTTCAATTTCAATTTCAGGAGAAACAGCTATTGAATTTGCTGAGAGGAACAAATATAAATTACATAAAGATGCATCTAAAATAGTTTAGGGTGACAGTATGCGACAACGGAAGGCAGTTGGGGGCTACTTTTTTTCCGATGACTCGACGAGTGACGTAATGCATACGCTACTCTCTTGCTCTATTTTGTTCCTCTCATGTTTAGTAGTGATATACTAAGTAGGTTTTCTATGTATAAACTGCTCTATTTTGTTTCCAGTAATATTTTTTGAGTATAAATGCAACCTGAATGTAGAGAAGGGTAATGCTTGATTCAAATATTTAGCTTTTGTTCCATATCAATTTAAACATAAAAAAATTGTTGGTAATTTGTACAATGGTAGATTCTCACTTATAGCTTTCGTCACTTCTAGAGTTGTAAAATGATAAAATGAAAGTGGACTCAACATGTATTGATTAAAAATTATTTTATTAGTTTTAACGTTTTTTATTTTATTTTATGGTTATATAACACTATATGTGATAAAAGGTTGAAAGTTTGGGTTTTATTTGCTATTTGCAGATCTTCTAGCAAACTCTTATAGTAATGTAAGTTTAAAAAAATGATCTATAAGGTTATGCACATAAAAATATAGTCCACTTTAGACCCTTTTGGCCTGTTAGTTTTTCAAACCTAAATTATGTGTTCAAAAGTTAGTTGGTTGAAATGCCTCCTTTACAATAGAACACTTGAAACTTGTGAGCTGTGATAACTATAGAAATTTATAAACACTTAAACATGTGCCCATTTGCCAGGTTTATCCTCTTCAATTTTTCATATCTAAATCTATATTAATATTTTAATGTGTGGTTAGGTATGGTAGCTGCCCTGACACCGTTACACGTGATGGGAGTTCCTGTACGCGCTTCAACATTGGATGGCCTTGACTCCCTTCTCTAAGATCCCGCGAGTTTCGCGAGTGGACTAACACACAAATATTAGAGATGAGGTGGTTATCGGCAATTATATCGCAAAGAGGAGTCTACTTAATGTTGTTTTGGTTGTCTCCTGCTGATACTGCAGCCGTGTTTATAGAAGCAAGGGTGGCGCTAACGCGTATTCTTAAGTTTTTGAAGGCACCCGAGTTGCAAAAAGAACGAAAGAAGCATGTAAACGTTGGACACCAATCGCTAATAATCAACGCTGACGCTGGTCTCTTAGAACATTCGACGGATGCGAGTTAAAAGTAAACAATTAATATCGTTACCAAGCATATCGTATGTGTCGTAACAGTTTTGGAACAATTATTACTAGATATGTTTTGTTGTGTTAATCTCACTTCAGACTCTTTTTTTTTGTTTTTACTTTTTTCCCTAAAATTGGTTTCTACTAAATATCAATCATATCATGCATAGCATTAACGCATTTCCTTTACAACTTTTGTCACACAATGTTCGTTAGTACCTTTACATAGATGAATTCGTGTGTGTTATCTATTACTCTACCTTCATTTTTATGTTCACACTGCCGGTGCAAGTCATTTTGGACAAAAGGCATGAAAACATCATGAAGGTGTAGTTGACAAAAACTTAATGTGTAACGAACATTATGTAGATGTACTATTGGGACGTGCTCAACTGTCTCAAAATATTTAGGCTAAACAAATCATAGTTTAACGCTTCTACGTTTAAATTTTTTTATGTGTTTAGTTGGTGTTTAGCCACCCGCGAAACTCGCGGGTTCTTAGGCTAGTAATAATATATACTAAATGTTATTACCTAAAAACTAATATCCTCTTTAATACGAAATATTAATTAATAAATTAATTACTAACCTTTTCCAATTTAATCGACGTTACAGAATTAAACTCTTTTACTAACGTTACAAATCTTATCCAATTAAATAAATAAAAACTAATACCTTATAGGGAGCCGCTAGAATGAGAACCACCACGAGTTATGAGAACCACGAGAACCGCGCCCCGCGGGTGGCCGTCGGCGACGAAATTTTTTTTACACCTAGATCCGTATATTTTAGCGGAGGGTTTAAATTTTCGGTTCAAACGGCGCGCCCGAGGGGGTAGTTTTTTACGCCCAAAGTTTGGTAAAAAAAAAAGAAAAATTAAAAAAATTAAAAAAACCCAAACTTTGGGCGTAAAAAACTACCCCCTCGGGCGCGCCGTTTGAACCGAAAATTTAAACCCCCCGCTAAAATATACGGATCTAGGTGTAAAAAAAATTTCGTCGCCGACGGCCACCCGCGGGGCGCGGTTCTCGTGGTTCTCATAACTCGTGGTGGTTCTCATTCTAGCGATCCCCATACCTTATAAACCTTAAATAAAGAATTATCCACTTCAAACATTTATTTAAAATCGTACAAACAACCCATCCAAATCATATATACCACAACAACTAATTCCATTAATTTAATTGGGTCAATTTTCATTTTCTATTTGTGTGAAAGCATTTACTCCCACAATATCCATAAGTAGCTGCCCTGTGAGTCGCCCAAACCATCATCAAATCAACAACATTATTCACCATCATCAACATTGTAACCATGAAAACCCCTCAGTTACCTCCACCCTTGCAACTAGAAAACCAGTCCCCACCACCACAACGTCCGATGTGGCAAATCGTAACCGTCGCTGCCATCGCCGCCGGCGTACAGTTCGGGTGGGCCCTACAGCTCTCCCTCTTAACCCCATACGTCCAGCTGTTAGGAATCCCACACAAATGGTCCTCATACATCTGGCTCTGCGGCCCAATCTCCGGCATGATCGTACAACCCATCGTCGGCTACTACAGCGACCGCTGCACCTCCCGCTTCGGCCGTCGCCGCCCCTTCATCGCCGGCGGCGCCATCTTAGTCGCCGTAGCCGTCGTCCTAATCGGTTTCGCCGCCGACATTGGCGTTTCCACCGGTGATAAACCCGGCACCGCCCCAAAACCCCGTGCAATATCCGTATTCGTAATCGGGTTTTGGATTTTAGACGTTGCAAACAACATGCTACAAGGCCCGTGCCGGGCCTTGCTAGCAGACTTATCCGGTTCGGACTCAAGACGAATCCGAACCGGAAACTCGCTTTTCGCCTTTTTTATGGGCTTGGGTAACGTTCTTGGCTACGCGGCCGGATCGAAAACGAACTTGTACAAAATCTTTCCGTTTACTAAAACACATGCATGTGACATTTACTGCGCTAATTTGAAAACATGTTTTATCATATCCATAGCGTTGTTATTAATCATAACCGTGGTCGCCCTAACAACCGTTTCGGAAACGGTGATAGATAACGTTTCCGAAACGGAAAACGGGAAAGTGGAGCAGCTGGTTTTTTTTAAGGAAATGGCTGGGGCGTTGAAGATGTTGTCAAAGCCGATGTGGATATTGTTATTGGTGACGTGTCTGAACTGGGTTGCATGGTTTCCTTTTTTGTTGTTTGATACTGATTGGATGGGACGTGATGTGTACGGTGGTGGGGAAAAGGATCTTAAGGTGTACAACCAGGGTGTGAGTGCTGGTGCGATGGGGCTGTTGTTGAATTCGGTGGTGTCTGGGGTGACGTCACTGGGGATGGACCAGCTGACAAGGGTTTGTGGTGGCGTGAAGCGGTTGTGGGGTGGGGTGAACTTGTTGCTTGCGGTTTGTTTGGGGATGACGGTTTTGGTTTCGAGGATGGCGGAGGAATCACGGCAGGCTGACGGTGTGACGTCGGGTCGGTTACCTTCGGCCGGTGTAAAGGCCGGTGCATTTACTCTTTTTGCTCTTCTTGGTATCCCGCTTTCGGTGAGTTTCTTTTTTAGGTTTTTAGTGGTTTAATATGGTGAATTAAATTGGGTATTAAATACGTGTTATTAACACGATGAAAATGTTTTACAGTTGGAATATTGTTTTTTTGAAATTATAAAATATGTTTCTTTTTCTGTTACATAAGATTTAATGGCATTTAAAGAATATGTATTTTTGTTAAACTATGTACGAGAATATGAATAACTTTAAAATTACCTTTTAATCCGAAATCATTTAAAATCCTTTAAATTTATAACGTATATTGAATAATTATGTTTTATGGGTAAAATAATTTATGATTTTTTTTTTTTGTTCACTTCAGGTAACTTTCAGTGTTCCATGTGCTCTGGCTTCCATTTTTTCTAACGACTCAGGACTTGGACAAGGTAAAACTCACTAAATTTGTTTGATAATTCAAACCTTTTACAATTATAAGTTTGGTGAAACTTACACTTTGTTATGTTTTTATTATTTATACAGGTTTATCATTAGGTGTTCTTAACCTTGCAATTGTTATACCACAGGTATGATTACACATTATCTATATTTCTGTTCATAGATACAACTTGGGTGAGCTCGAGCTTAACACTTTTTTACTTATTCAGTTAATTATATGATGTGTGTTTGTAGTTATACATACCTATATTTATATGTTTATTTTACAACATAAAATATATTATTTGATTGTTTTAATCATAATTTTTTTTTATATAAAGTGTAACTTTTATGCAAATATATATTAAATTGTTGCATAAAAATAATTAAATAATATGCTCGCTTAGGATCGAGTTCACTTATCAAATGAGCACAATATAAGCTCGATCTCATTTAAGCTTGGCACGATTTGAGGTTTGAGCGAGCCGTTCATAAGTAGCTCATGACCGGCTCAGCTCATTTGTTCCTAGTCACAAAACTATAAAATCGAATGATCAATAAAGCATTAACTCAGGTGGTCAACATGTATATATTTAAGTTGTTAATATATGAGTTACCCACCATCTTTTATTCAACCAAATTTTCTGTTAACAAAGGTTTTTTTTTTTACCCTTATAGTTTGCTCCCTCAAACTATCTCACTCTCATACTATTTGAAACTGAAGGAAACATAAAACATTTATCTAAGTATGAGTTTTATGTTTGGCATTGCAGATTTTTGTATCGTTCCTAAGTGGACCGTGGGATTCATTATTTTCGTTTGGAGACCTGCCGGCATTTGTCGTAGGAGCAATCGCAGCAGCAATAAGTGGAATATTGGCCTTTACTCTCCTTCCATCACCACCTCAAGATGTGCTAGCAAAGGTTTCTGGGGCACCAATGCACTAAAGAGAGAGTGCCATTTTTCAAGCTTATTTTGTGTCTAAATCTTGCTTTTGTTGTTATAACTTAGTTTAAAACAAAACGATGGTCTGCGACGGTTATGTTTTGCTCAACCGGTTGGCATTTACTATTATATCATGTCAATTGGTATTTAGGTCAAAGTCACTTAAATAGACTATAAATAGGTTATTTTATGTGTGTTTATTGCTATGTAACTATGGTACGAGCAAGAGCTCGTTTCATATATTGGGTCTTATATAATGTGTGCTTAAATTATCCTATTATTGATACAAATATTTTAGGGGTTGCAAAGGTTATGTGTTATGTTTATAACTTTATGCATGTCTATTTTTTTTAAATGCCCTCATTTACTTCAACATATGAAAATTGGTCTTACAAAAAGAATTTCAATGTGTCATGGTACCAAAAATAATCTCTTATTTGATACTATGCTTTGTGAGAGAATGAACTCAACGTCTTGATTATATAAGCTATTTGTCAAATTTTTAATTAATTAAATTGTCTTTTAGTTTATATAGTTTATTGAATTACATCAATTTTTCAAGAATTAAGTGCTAAGGCAAGTGTTATACTCTCGGAGTGCTAAGGTGGAGGGGTGAGGGAGCAGGGAACACTACGTCGTCTCTTCTAGTCCCGTAATTTTGCATGACTTTTGTGGCCATGCTCTCAATCTCTCCCGGCCATTCTTCCTTTTTTTATCTCTCTCTTCTTAAGTGTGACTAATTAGACTTTTGCTATGTAAACGAATGAGTTAATTACACTTTAATTCTCTGTGGTTTGTGAAAAGTATTAACCTGAGGTACTTATAGTTTAAAGTAACACTTGAAGGTTTTAACGTTTGATTTTGTAACATCCTAAGGCCTTAAGGCTAATGACCGTTAAAATGAGGTATTTTCGTCATTCCAGATCTTAGTACCTAACATTGTTCCTTTAGAGAAATCACACTCCACAGAGACTAACAATATAATTAACTCTTATAATATTTAAAAGACTATTTTTCCTTTTCTCTTATTATCCAAGTAAACTTTTATGATTACTTACCTAAAATGTTTTTGAAATGGTAAAAACAAAAGTTACATATATTTTAATAAAATTTATATAGTTGTAATAAATTATAGTTTTGCACGATTTTAGTTTAAATAATTTATGGTTTTACACGATTCTAGTTATGATTTTTTTAATTCACAACGTGATTTTTTTGTGATGTCAGAATATACTGACCTGACGTATTTTTTATCTACGTTTCGTTGTGTTAAATACGTTTGAAATCAATAACGAGGATTGTTGCACGTCCCTGCTAGTATCATTCAATCCACAATCTTGCAAAGTCAATTGTCCAAATCCTCTATTCCGTTATGTCTCACATGTAAGAAAATTGGAAAAATTGAAAAGTAAATTCTTCACCACCTAATGAAGTCTCGATATATGTCTTATAAAAAAATAACATTGCAAGAAAATTATAGCTAATCACATCCACACGATCACAAGATTAATTTTTTTTTTTGTGTTTTTCTATATATAAATTATTAATTAAGTTAAAGGAGGACATGTAGTTGTTACTTGTTGGTGGCACAATGAGCAAGCAAGTTCAATATCACAAAATAACGGTTGTCTATAAAAACCTAAACATTTTGTCTTTAAACCTCTTTGTAATTTGCCTTATCCATGTAATTTGCTTTATCCATTTTCCATAAAAAAATAAAATGTATTGTCGTATAATAATGTATTTTCTTAGCTTCTTTGTTATTATGTACAAGAATATGGAAATATGAATAACTTTAAATTGAATATGGAAATATGAATAACTTTAAATTGTTTTTAATGGAAATCATGGTTGGTGATACTTAGTAGTATGTAGTACTTACCTTGTTACTTTAGAGAAATCACACACCATAGCGACTAACAACATACTTAACTCTTATAATATTGAAAGACTATTTTTCCTTTTCTCTTATTATCTAACTAAACTTTTATAATTACTTAACTAAATAGTTTTTGAAATGGTAAAAAAAAAAGTTACATTTATTCTAAAAAAATTATATAGTTGTAATAAATTTGAATAAATTATCGTTTTGCACGATTTTAGTTTGAATAATTTATGGTTTTACACGATTTTAGTTATGATTTTTTTAATTTACAACGTGCTTTTTTTGTGATGTCAGAATATACTGTCATGACGTATTTTTTATCTACGTTTCGTTGTGTTAAACACGTTTAAAATCAATAACGAGGATTGTTGCACGTCCCTGCTAATATCATTTGAACCACAATCTTGCAAAGTCAATTGTCCAAATCCTCTCTTCCGTTATGTCTCACATGTAAGAAAATTAGAAAAATTGAAAAGTAAATTCTTCACCACCTAATGAAGTCTCGATATATGTCTTATAACAAATAACATTACAAGAAAATTATAGCTAATCACATCCACACGCTCACAAGATTAAACAAAATTTTTTTTTGTGTTTTTCTATATATAAATAACAGTTATCCATAAAAACCTATAAATTTTATCTTTAGGGTGGAGGGAGTGGTCTCGGTGAGTGGAGCGGGGAGGGGGTTTACCGATTAGAGAACCATTGCCAGTGATTGAGTGGTGATGGGGGAGTAGGAGAGAGATGGTGTGGGCGGTGACTACTCACCGATTTGGTGAAGAATAGAAAGGTGGGAGAGAGAGGGTGAATGGTGTGCCTCAACCCCTTTCAACCAATCACAATTTTTTCTAAAATTCTTTACCACTCTCCATGTGTTTGACCATTGCCAGTGATTGAGTGCAAAATGGGGAGTGGAGTGGGGACTTGACTTGGCATGATATTATTGGCTAGAAAATAACTTAAACACTCACCAGTGATTAACCACTCCCTCCACCCTTAGACCTCTTTGTAATTTGCTTTATCTATTTTTCCATAAAAAATAAAATGTATTGCCATATAATAATGTATTTTCTTAGCTTCTTTATTATTACGTTTTATAGACTGTTCACGTTGAATAATCATATTGCAAGTTTGATCTGCACGTAATCCTAATGATCACAAGTTTGTTGAATCTTTCCAAAAAAAAAAAAAAACGTACGTACTGTTAGGGATGGATTGTCTTAACCTAAGGATCACGGATCCACAAGTGCAGCCAGGATCACGGATCCTCAATTCTGTTTGAATTAAGGATCCTCAGAAGACGTTGCAGGATTAAGGATCCCGGATCCTCATTATTATCCTAACATTAACGGTTGTTTCCATTATATTTAAACTTGTTTTGCAAGAGTATACGCATTGGACCTAGTCTTGCCGAGATTCCAGGGGAATATGCTCCATTATTCTGCACGTGCATAGCTTGAATGACCGTTATGGAAGTCGTGGGAGGCTAGCATGATTTGCGGATTGTTTGTTAGTTAGATTATTTCCATTTTTATAAGGGGATAACAAGCTTGAATTAGAACAATTAGCAAACACACACACTCTGAGAAGCTCTCTGCAGCTCATTGGCGATTACATACATTTTGCACATTAGTGATCCTTGTAACAAGCTTGTTATCATCCCGATTTGTAATCTTTACTTGTTCAATATAGTTGGTGATCGGTAGTTTCCATCACCCGATGTTTTTTATGCCGGAGATCATCTCTTGATCAAGGGCTTTTTCCTCGTATAAATCCTTGTGTGTCTTGTTCATTTCATTTAC